>JARVGP010000028.1:0-147221 GCA_029876185.1 Mansonella ozzardi | reverse complement strand
TTTTTTTTTTTTTTTTTTTTTTTTTTTAAAAAAAAAAAAAAAAAAAAAAAAAAGATTTATCACCTCTTACTTTATAAAAAAACAAAAAAGACAAATTTACACCTATTTCATCACATTTCATGAAATAATGATATAACTAATACCTTTAAATTGTTGCTGTAATATTAGTCAATCAACAAATGAATCAAAAGAATTAAAGTGCAGATATCATAATGAAAAAAATAACCGCCTACCTCATTCACTTCTTTCAAATGTTGCAAATAATTGTAACCATCATCGCAGTATATGCCATATTTTTCGTATACTTTTGTATTCTGTAACAGAAGTTTACATAAAATGACTTATAAACCAGAAATCAGAAAACAACTCTGAATCATTACTAGAAGATAAATAAATAACTGGTTTATTGGCAGGATGTCTTTTCTACCGATTCCATTAGTAGCAAAGAATAAATAAATAAATATATATATATATAAATATATCTGCGTCAAGCCCTCCGATAAATGCCTTCAGACAGCACGATTACGATGATGATGATGATGATGATGATGATGACATAATCATGGTGAGGCACAAGAACTGCGCCTTACTCAGACTCGTCTTTCTTCATAGGGCTTTGAATACGAAACACTGAATTGTCGATATGTATATATACATATATGATCAAGAGGTGATAAATCTGTTTTTTTTATCTGCTATTAATCAAAACAAAATGCAAATTCATATTGGCGGTTATTTGCTTCATTATTATTTTTTTTTTTTTTGAGGAAACCACACCATATATTCACCAAAAATAAATTCTTGGTAATAATGGTACTACAGCACACACTTAGGGTGACATTCTTTTACATCAAAGCAGAATATGCTCCACATTTCAAAAAATCTTCATATTCATATTACCGTCTTAATTCATCAATTATCACCTTTTTCCCAAGCGACTGCTGGGACTGTTCATCATCATCGCAGTTATCGGCATTTTGACTCTGATGAACTAAACGAAATGTTTTCGAATGTTTTTTATCAATCCACTTCTTGTGTTTCGGCTGAAAAAGCTACATAACAGTACTTTAAAATTATCCGGATGCTTCAAATTAATTAAAAACAAGTGCAGACTTATCAAATTATTATTTTAATTCAATCTTTACTTTTTTATCATAACTATTCTCAATTATTATCCATTTACAATATATGCATAAAAACCCTGAGAATGCAAATGCTATGTGGTTTATCCAAAACATCCTTTACTATATGGAAATCAAAGATAGAAAGAAGGGAAACATAAAGAACTTTCAAAAAGCTTACAGTTGAGCTTACAGAATTATAGCATTTTAGTAAAGTTATTTTGCATTTCATTTATGAATATATCAAAACATTACCATTTTCACTATACGATTATTCTTCGATTAACTGATAAGCATTCTGAAAAAAGAAAAAAAACAATTATTGTACATAGCATTAACAAGAATACAAATCTTTAATCTAAACATAAAATTTGACTTCTAATAAGTATTTCTAAGCATTTAAATTTGAGCTATAAAAATTAAAATAGAATACTAGAAAAATATTAAAAAAAGTAGAATACTTTTTTTTAGAATACTAAAAAAAGTAGAATACTTTTTTTTAACTCAGAACTGTTTTGTAAGTAACAAACCAAAAGTACTTATTAGCAGGATGGTTATAGGTGAAGTTTTTTTCAATGTACCATAAAAGCCTAGTAGTAAAGTTCAAAGTTCATGCCAAGTATTTGGCTTCACATAACAATTAGAAGTGTTTGTAGGCAGCAAGTCAAATAAAAAAGAGAAGTACTGGAAGACATAGAAAAGACCTAATCCCAAAACATAAGGAAAAAAACAGAAATGAACTAGCTGCAATCAATACAGGTAATGAAGTCACTACCACAGATATTGCAGCAACAGTAAACCATTTACGTGGTCGGAATGCTATGATGAACCACTCCTAGTGTGACATAACTCTGTCTCACACTTCATTAATTAAAATAGATGAATGCATTAATGCAGATAAAGTGCCAATGGTTCTGGAGCGAGAAAGAGAACAAGACTATGTGAGCAATGGGCTGGATCGATTTATGGCCAAATTGTCATAGGACAGACACATAGGACAGAATCGACTGACGCTTCCCTTGTCTGCCTTAAGATTTTAAGGATTCTTCCGATGGACGTCGTCTATGATTTTGTTGAAGGTGGCATTTCTCTTCTTTTCAAATGCTTTATTTGTTCATTTTTTTTTGTGAAGAAATAATGGCTAATAAAAAATTTTTGCGAAAAAGAATAATTGATTAAAATTGTTTCTCATTTAGGCATTCATGTTTTCATACCTTTGATTACTATACTTTTTATTATGGCAGTATTATATTTTGGGAGGAGTGGTGAGAACAAATTAAAATCTCAAAAGACCACTACAGGTCAGTGATTACTCTTTTTGTTTCTTCCTTACTTATTTCACCCTTTAATGATATTTAGTTGCTATGTGAGTAAAACTTTTGCAGCACATTTTTTTCTGGCAAGCTTTGGAAGTGTTCCAGGATAGATTCCAGGATTCCAGGACAGGAATAAATCTTTTCCAGGAACATCTTATGAGAAAAAGGCGAAGGACGACTAAGAATGGATGAAACTTCAAGTTCATACATAAAGAATAGTTGGGAAGAGTATTCACAAAACTATCCACAAATTAGATTTCAGATCCCCACAGCTTTAGGAGATCATTTGTGATTCGTTATTGAAATTTTTTGCAGTTTAAATTTCGTTCTATTCAGTATGTAAAATTTTCAGTTTTTAATTTTTTAGTTGTTTTTTTTTTTAATTTGTAGTAAAATTTTTAGTCAATTCATCTCAGTCATTCCACAGTGAGTGACAAATATACTTGATGTATTGTTCGTAATGTAATAAAAATACGCACTTATTGTTTTTGCAGGGCAAAAATCATATGTGCAAGTTCTGAAGCCTACAAGTTGTATTCCGAAGCCATTAAAAAATGAAAGCAGGCCACAATTTCGTGCAGAATTCTTGGATGGGATCCCACCATGTCATTTTATTTAGGAATTAAATCCATTTAACTATAATAATACAAAATGATAAGTCTTCATTATCTTCATCTTTGATTTCCTTGTCTGGAAGTTGCTTATCTGGAAATCATTTTTATAAGCAAGTTTTAAAAAAGTAAAACCACTGTTTATTAAATCAGAATATCAAAAATAAACATTTTTAAATCAGAATTTCAAAAATATCAATATAAACAAATTTTAAGTTTAAAGCTCACCGTGATTTAGCAATTCTTTACAAAATTAAAATATCCTGATAAACATCGGGGATATGCACTGTTGGAAACAAATTAAAAATTTTGCGTCGTTTTAATCAATCTGATTCAACTAATTCGCATATCATTTGACAAAGATTCTTATACATTACAGCATGTCATAACATATTCATAAATTTAACATATCATAACATTTAAAATTTAATTTTTCCATATGAAAACATATAGAAAAATTTTGGCAAAGAGAACATGGATGATATGTTCGATAGTAAAAAAAGAAAACAATGGTGCTGCTCGAATACAAATCTCTCATTTGTTCCCTTATCAATATGTTCGTAAATATACAAAATGAATATGTCAACTCATTGTCAGAATGTCACCAGAGAAATATCGAACAGAGCTGTAATTTAATTCAGGGACAGAATCCGTAATTTATTCAATACATGAAACTGAAAGCTTTACAAGCTATGAACGATGCTTCATCGCTATAGTTTCCTTTATGAACTGTGCAAATTCGCCACTGTCCTCCGTATTCGCATGTTTTACAAAAAATTCATGAGTACTTAAAGTTTTCAGATTGGCTCTTTCAATGGGATTCTTTTTAATACATCTTCCAACGAAATCAATAAAAATATCACTGAATATTTTCTTTGGTAACAATGGTGGTGGCTGAAAAAACTATTTAGAGCAGAAATTCTTCTAAATTATTTGATTTTAATCTGTAAAATCTCCAAGAAAATAAAAGACCTTCATTCGCAGAAACTTTTAAGGGTAACATATGAGGTCAAATAACAAAAATGCCTATTTCTCTATCACGTTCATATCTGTTTTTGCGGAATTATAGCTCTTGAATATTATAAAGAACACCGAACCTTCCGACCAAAAACTATAAAGAAAATTAAAATTACCTCATTAACGATATAATCAAGTAGTTCAAAAATTGCCATCGTTCGAGGTGTAGACAAAGTAGCCGACGTTGGTGGCATCGTTCCTTCCGGAAACTCTACTTCATCCTCCGGGATATTGAAGAGTTCAGCATATTCTCGAGCTGTCGGTGCTGGCACTGGATATCGTCCGATTGACAATTCTACAAGCGATAAACCGAAACTCCAAACATCCGACTGCACATTGTAATGGCTTCCGGTTAATCGTTCCGGCTGGAAATGACTGATTTAACAGATATCATTAAAAACTAATATTTAAAATCACAAATTCTGCGGAAAGAGAATTTGGATTTTTTTGCACTAAAAAAGTGGAAATCAAGTGGATACATATAAATTGACTTCTAATGAACTGAAAATCATGGAAGATAAAAAAAAGAGCACAATATACCGCCATGTATGATCGAGTACCGACGAAGCTGTTGGCCATGCTATCAATTAACATGCCCGAAACACCAAAATCGCATAATTTTATTTCTCCATGACTGTTAACCAATATGTTTGATGGTTTAATATCTAAAAAAAAAATTGAAAAATCTGCGGGAAATCATGACCATGTGCAAGTTGTAATTATACTACAATTTCATGACTTAATTTTTTTTTTGGAGACAAAAAAATATCGTTTAACCTCGATGCAGTATTTTATGTTCATCCTTCAAGTATGATAATCCACGAATAACTGCAACAGCAACTCGACCTACACGTGATTCTTTTAGTTTACCAGTCTGAAAAATGTCTCACGTTTGAATATTATCAATGAAATCAAGAACCGAGCAAAAACAAAGATTGAAAACACTTCGAGAATCAAATCTAAGAAGTAAATTCTAGAAGATGAGGAGTCAAAAGATTGGAAATGATAAGGAAAAGAAACTTTTTTCAAAACAACATCCAATGATAATCCATCCATATACTCCATGCAAATGGAAATATCGTTGTTATCAGTAAAAGCGCCATAAAATCCAACAATATATGGGCTATTACATTTATTCAGCACATCTAGCTCCTGAAATATATTTTAATCTTTTGAATTAGAATAAAACTCACAACTTTTCTATGAACTTAATTTCACGGAATAATATATGCCAGGACATTTAACGATTGATTTTTTTCCCTACTAAAAAACGTAAGCGAAAGAACCGTGGAAAATAAGTAGGAGAAAAAACTCTGATGCTTCATAGTAGGATTTATAGATCTTAGAAAAGAACCGACCATCGTGTACCTTCAGGATTTGCGACCTCACAGATGGCTTCACTTCCAGGTGAACTAGCTTTCTGGCCATGATTATTTTACTTGGCTTGTGCATTACTTTACTTACAACACCACCATTCCCGTGTCCTAATTCACACATTTTCTCCAACATATCTTCATTCAGTTCATTTAGCGGTACCTGTAATTGTACTAAAAATTTATTTCAATAATAAATAAACAATTAAATGATACTTTTTAAACTTTAATGATAATGATATTAATTAAACAACTAACTAAACTAACTGTACGATACTAATTAAACAACTGACTAAATTAACTACACTGTTAGTCTAAACTAACAAGTTTCTTCTCTTTGATCCATTCTTGCATTCGCAACTTTTGTGGTTCGGTAAGTGTCATTTGTTTGATTTGGTCCTCCACTGAAAAGACATTTCTGTCCTTTATACCATCCTTTCTCAAATCATTCTTTTCTTTGGCCGTCACCGGTAGACTCAAATTCAATGGATTCTTCCGTCGGCCACCAATACTGGACATTTGCCTCTTGACCTGACCTTTCTTCTGCAAAACGTCGTCACTTATGGTTTTTATTAAGGCAATCACTGATTGCATTTAGAAGAACATTCCACGAGCGAGCATATACATCCATTCCAAACTAATTTCTCCGGTATCTTCCGGTCCATTCAATAGTGAAACTACCAGAAGTCCCAGTGAATGAGAGAAGATGACGAGAGAGGTAAAGTCATATTCAGCCTGAACCGGAAAATACTTTTAAATGCTTGCAATCAAACCGGTAAATGTATTTCACATGTTGACACTCTATCCTTTCTTATCCATTCTCTGCACTCTTTGTATCATTCACATAATTAGTACTATCACTATTTTCTCGTTCTCTAACTCTATACTATTTCTCACTGTTGCAATTTCCACCTCTCTCTTTCTCTAATTTTCAATGCTAACACCTTTACCTCTGAATTGTCCGCGCAAAAGCTTAACATTAAAATATCATTTTTCATTCTTTTTCTCTCATTTAGTCCTATTTCATATTTCTTCACTTTCAGCATTTTGCAACGAAAGTAAAGCTCACGTTGAAACTTGATCTGCTCAAGAGTTACGCCGGTCTTACGCGTGTGACGTGCATGACTTACCTTGGCGTGCACGACTTACCTTAGCCTAAGAGTGGTTACGCTCTAAGACATTCATTCTGGTCCCTAGTCGGAATTGCCATAAATAATGCAATGCTGGGAAGGATAGGCTCATAATCTTCATATGTGTCGCATTCATCAAATAAGGCCTATTTGGACTTTATTTAAAACTGCTAAAATAATTCTAATAAATTAAGCACATTTAATGTCAGCTAGCAGATTTTTTTCTTATTTCATCTGCTCTTAATTAAATTTTGAGTGAGAAATTCCGTGGAATTTTAAATTAATTCATTTCTATGTAATGCCGTGTTATATTTATGAAGATACTATTAGACGTAAAGGAATTCACTTGAATTTGACTTTACAATAATTTATATTGTTGTTTACAGTAACTGGCATACAAATCATCAGGAGAAGCAGAGGATATTTTTAGCACTAAAATTGACATTTTGATATGGCTGCGGAAGCAGTTACATTCCGAGATGCTGTTGGAAATGTTGACGTAAGTTTTGAAATGCTCTCTTTCACTTCTAGTTGGATTAGTTTTTTTGAATTAGAGTATGAGGGAGTCTTTGATATTGATCATAAGATGTGTTTGAAGAAGGCAATTCTATTCATGAAATGATAATAATTTTAGCTCTTGGATGATTTGGTACTTCTGGATAATCAGCCATGCATCGAAGCACAACCAATACCGTTGGAGTATCGCGTATCATTCAATACAAACTTTGAGGATCGAAACGCTTACGTGACAGGTGTTTCGAAGTACATTGAGGAAGCTACGCGACATGCAGAATTCGTCAGTTCATCTTGCTTTTTTTAAAGTTATATCGAACACCTTTCACTGTTAATGATTATGGAATTAACTTCGGGATGTGCCTTACGTGTACCTTCGGAATGTACCTTACGGAATGTATTTAATTTCTGTAATAATTCATTTAGAATGATATGTTATCAGAAGGTTTCGAACATGCTGCTCATCTGTATACCTGGAGATGTTGTTCACGTGCTGTCCCCATGGTAAATCATTAATTATAATCAAATATGTTAGGTTTTATCTTCACTCACTATGTTGTTGAACATTCATTAAATGTTAAAGTATTTTGAGCTTAATAAAGTTCAGTACCAGATTAGATTTAGATTAGATTGTCATTTCGCATTAGATTAGACCACCTCTTCAAAGTTGCAGTGAGGCTAGATTTCAAGCGGAAAATCGTTCCTTAAAAAGTAGGAATTTCATAATTGTAGCATCGCAAGTTCCCGTAATCATTTGTTTAAAATTGATTTGAAAAATAATGGAATATTTAGCCGAGTTATTCAGGCAAAATCCAACGACCAGCCAAATCGAGTTGAAATAAATGAAAAAGTCGTTGAAGTGCTGAATCCTGAAGTGGAGAAGTTGCACCGTTTCATGCACTTCACAGTAATGCACTAAAATTTTGTTTCATTTATTTTATTTGGATCATTTTTACAGATATATTTTCAATCATTTCATTGTCACATATATTGAACTTATTAGGCTAAAAGTTTCAGAACAAAGCGATTGCACGTTTCTGCGATGAAATGAAGCGTTTGTGCCATCCAGAGAAGCGAAAAGATTTTGTATCTGAGGCATATTTGTTAACGCTTGGAAAAACACTGAACATGTTTGCAGTACTTGATGAGTTGAAAAATATGAAAGCATCAATTAAAAATGACTTTTCTACATTCAGAAGGTTAGTTTGGCAGTTATTTTTGTTGGTACTTGGGAAATCCTGATGAAATGAAAAATTAGAGCATGTTTTTAGTTCAATACAAAATAATATCAAGGATACACTCAAAAATGTATTATAATTTTTTTCATTTTTGTTAAGCAGTAGCAAACTAGGTTCCACACAGATTCAAAGTGCTCACATAAGAGCGCTGTAAATTGATTTTTCAGATCAGCTCAGTTCTTACAAGTTATGTCGGACACAAAGACCTTACACGAAATGCAAAATTTGAGTATGTTTTTAGCAACGCAAAATAAAATTAAGGATACGCTCAAAAATGAATTGCAGTCGGTTCGTTTAAGTGCAGTATTGTTCATTAATAGAAGTTTTCTTCTTTTGATTGGTTTATTGCTAAATAAATAGTAGTATTGTTTCGATCAATAAATTCCATGTCTTGTTTGCAATAAAGTCCAAGATTAAATTAATTGGACTTGATCTGAGCTCATAATTGTTTACGAGCTGAAATCGATGGATTTTCAAATGTATTGGTCGAAGTACTCTCATCCTTTGTATATTTTTATCATATAATTTTACCATCTTTTAGAAGAATGTTGTTTTAGATTGAGAACTATGAAGAAGTTCTGGCTGATGTTGTCAATATCTGTGTAATACTATTTGAAAACCACATGTACATTACCCCTGCTGAGCGACATATGTTTGTTAAAGTATCATTTCATTTTCTATTTTTAATTTTTATTTCAATTCTCAAAAGTTGAGGTTTGTATAGATGGAGCTATTTCTTACCTCGTAATGTATTTAAAAATTTCGTGAAATATTTTTAGGTGATAGCTTTTGCGTTATTCTTAATAGATGGTGACAGTGCAAATGTTTCAAAATTAGATCAACGAAAACGGATCAATATTTCTAAACTTGACAAAATTTTCCAGGTTTATCCGTCTTGCATTTCCTTTTGAAGTTTAAAGTGTAATATATAGAGAACGAAACTTTATATAATCTTTAATTTTCTAGAAGATAAAATCTATAATATTTTAAGAGCAGTAGAAAAAATGCGCTTTTTTTAGTCACTTGAAGTAGTACCATTATTTGGCGATATGCAAATACAGCCATTTTCTTTTGTTAGAAGGTCACCTTATTTTGAACCTTCAAAATGGCCAAATGCAAGCAATGAAGGTAGATTTTAGCAAATATTTTCTCTTAAGATCAAACTTAAAAAATTTTATTGGAAATTTTGAAATTTTAGTAAATTACTGCCATTAGTTTTTTTCACTGTATTCCTATTACTAATGAAGTGTAAATCACTTCGCACTTGAAAGTAATGTATTAAAGGTGAAAAGTGTCACGTCAATATTACGGAAAAATTGAAAACGATACGTGAATTACATTTGGAATATGTAACAAATCTTTCTCGACTTAATAATGAGGTGGATTTTTTTGAAAGGATTTTTCTTGCTTTTAATGTAAGCTTAAAGTAAATGAAGTATTTGGAAAAAAAACAGTGAGTTGTTTGCTTTTTCCCTTAATAACTCGAAATCATTCAAAGTTTTCCTACTTTCAGGTCGCTGTTTATGATAGAGATGGGCCACGCAGTGATAGTGAAAATCGAGAAATAGCTCAGTTAATGTTGGATGGTATTCGACTTCTTTGTAGTTGGACTAGCGACGTTGTGGAAACAATTTCATGGAAATTGCTTCATCCAACTGATCATCGTACTAATTCAGCTTGTCCGGAAGCAGCAGAGGAGTATGAACGAGCTACAAAATACAACTATCAGCCTGCAGAGAAAGCGGCATTGATTGAAGTTTGTTTTGAGAAAGTACAAAATCTTGATGTATTTTTAGTTTTACAAAATGTTTGTCCTCTATGCAAATTGGAACTAGAACTAATTATTTCAGACTATATCAATGATCAAAAGTGTCCAGCATATGCTTTTTAAAATGGAACCAATTTTGAGTGTGGCCGCAAGAAAATATATTTATGCTGAAATGCAAGATTTTGTTCAGATAACCTTGAAGGAACCACTTTATAAGGCTCTTAAGAATAAGAAAGACCTATTGGCAGGGTAAGTTTTTTTTCAATAGCAGTTAATTAGTTCTTATGAAAGATGAGTACAGTGCTACAGAAACTTTTGAAAACATATGAAGAAATGAAATGGCAATTTTATTTAACTAAAAAAAAATTCACAGTTAGAAATTCACAGTTTACTTTTAAGCATTAGCAATTTTCATTGCAATGCAAAATATTTTCTAATAATGTTTGCTCTTAAATAAAATATTCGCTTCCTTACTTCAATGCTATTGCTGAAAGTTAATCGGTAATGAATTATTATTCTTATGTAGAATTATCCAATCAATATGCGATACATGTGTAGATAGCTGTGCTGGAAATTTTGATCCTCATTCCGTTGAAATAGTTAAATCGAAGAAGCAGCGACATTCTACGGTAGGATCAGTCAGTGATATTCGTGCAGCACGACGATCTGTTGCACCAAGTAACACGCAGGTGGTCCTCATTACTATATTTCTTATTTAATTTTTTAATACTTTTTCAAATAATCCTGTTTATTCCAGTAATGTTATGAAAGAAAAGTTTCCATTTGCAAATTAAACATTCAATATATGCATGAGCTTTATCCTGATCTATATTTTCTCACCATTTCTAACTCTGGCCTCTTAATGATTTCTGTTGTAATTAATTCAGTCTAGAGTCTTTTTCCAACTTAAAAAAAAATTTCGTCTCAAAAGTGTGTAAAGGAACAAGACAGTTATCAGTTCCTTTTATTTTTTATTTTTTTCATTTGAAGTCCAAAAAAATAATCAACAATCAATTATCTGAATTTAGTTATACATGGCCCGTACAATGACCGAATCTTTGATTTCGGAACGAAGTGGTAGTAAAAAATTATTGCGTAAAGAGATTGAATCAAAATATGTAGAACGATTGGCACAGTTTTTACGCATAAGTTTTCATTGGCCTGACCTTCTTGCTTTTTCTGGTTGGTAATTGTCTTTTTCATTCTTTTTCACTTTTTTAACCAATTTTTTAATAACGGTAAAAAACATCGCATGTTTTACTTCTATAATACAAGGTTGCATATTATGACAGAACGTCAATTCTGAATTTAATATTTCCGAACTAACACTTGTATATCGTTTAAATTTTTTCAGTACTGTTTGTAATCATATTATTAAATATTTCAAAATGTGAAGGTGAGAAAGTGAGAAGAGCATTTTTCTGTTGCTACTAGAGAGTGGTGCACAATAAATTTTTGATGACAGATTTAAACTGTGTAGTATAGTTCAAACAGAATTTGATTAGTTAGTGTTACCTGAATGGATTCAAGATTACCTCAGTTGATTTAATACATCTACAACACGATTAGTTTTTATCATTTCGACCGGATAGCAGAGCAGATTTTTCGAAATATTTTGTCAACATAGCGTCTGTGTTATCCGTGTATGTATGAGATAAGCGCAAAAAATAAGTGTGGTGCCGAGAAAAAGTCTAGTAAAGAGGAATTGGATACAAGCTTCGATATCAAGCCATTGATGTTTCCCTCTATAATATAAAGTTTCTTTTCTGTTCACCATTTTTAATTAATCATTTAATAAGTTCTGTCAGTTGATTTCCTCGTTAGAGACTGTAATAAGTAATTTCCCTGCAGCACTAACAGTTAGAAGAGTTGAATAATAAGAAGAGATCTGATTAGTTGAAGTCTTTCTTCAAAAAAAGCTATTTTCTTTTATACCGAAGCTCTTTATTCCGCAATCTTCAACTGTTCAAGAAAAGGTTTCTAAATTACTTGCGTTCCCAATGTCCCAATATCCCAATATTTTCATAGGTCAGATACACCGTGATCTTAGATCTTAATTCGTTTTTGAACAACTTTTTACTAGTTAATCTGAGCTTATTATTGAAGTCAATTCTTTACCATTTGTTCTAAACTATGATAACTCTACTACATCTTGAGGAGTGTTAATATTGCGGATATTGATGCGTTTAGTAGGTTCAAATGTGGATGTATTGGAAAGTAAGAAGTAGAAAATGAAAAGTTCAATGAGGGAAAGAGAGTATAGAATTCCAGAGTAACATAAACATGTAAGCGGAAGAAAAAGTTGACAAAATAAATATATAATGAATCAAAAAATCATTCAGAACTCATTTTTATAGATTGTTTTTTTTTAGATTTCCTGGAAATTTCATCGTTGAATTTAGGAAAATCTGGTGGGATAGATGGAATATTGAAAAATATTTTTACAGAAACATTGAGTGAATGTTGTGAGCTTTCACAGTTATGGTTTCGTGAATTTTATCTGGAGATGACAATGGGACGCCGAATTCAGTTTCCCATCGACATGTCTATGCCTTGGATTTTAACTGATTATATATTGTCAAGTCAAAATCCTGCTTTAATTGAGTAATTTTTTCCAAGTATAATCAAATTTCAAAAATTTCACTGCATAACTTTTGTGGAGGGAATGAATGTATGTTTTTTACTTCCTAATTATATTTCATTTAGATCTATCTTTTACCAACTTGATTTGTATAATGACGCCGCTGATTATGCATTGAAGAAGTTCAAAAAACGGTTTTTATATGATGAAGTTGAAGCCGAAGTGAATTTATGTTTCGATCAGTTTGTTTTCAAAGTGAGCGATGCAGTGTTCACTTATTACAAACAACTAGCTTCAAAGTAAATTTTATGTTTTCTTTTATGATTTTCAGATTTTTTCATCTTTTTATTTCCGATATTGCGCTTACTTTATTTATTCGTTATTGATATTCTGTTATTGGTCTGACCACTATTGTTAATAATCAGTTGATATTAATTATACCATATAGGATTAAGTCATGAAGTTCAGGCGATGCTTCTTTCGGAATAGCACAATTGCAATTTTGGCATGCCGAACGCACGCGCGATTTAATCTGATCACTTTTTTAATCCACTTGTTAACTTTAAATCCACTTGTCAGTTTGTCCAATCTTTGTCTTATTGAGGTCTACAACAATAATATCTTATTGTATTGTTTGCAACCTTCATCAATGAGTAAATAATGTTTCATCAGTAATTAACCGTTATTAGGCAATGTAATATGTTGTACTCTGCAAATGCGGCATAATATTCAGATTCGTTCAGCAGCAAAAATAAAGTAATTAATAGTATGCATTAAAATTTAGTCGTCGGTATACTAATTTAATTGTGGCTGATTATTTGATATTGATAATTTGGCAATGAATAATATTATAGAGTTTTATTAATCCATTAATTTTTTATTATCTTTAAAACAAAGCAAATTAATGTTTTAATTTTCAGCATGTTGCTCGATAAACGTTTTAAAGCCGATTGTCAAGCATTGGGGATAACGATTCGTGCGCCACCACATTGCCGATACGAAACTTTATTATGTCAGCGACATGTTCAGGTGAAAATTACAAAGGAAATGAAAGACGACAAGTTAACACCAACTTCAAAACGAATATATAGATTATATTTTACCAATGTTTTAGAAATGATATTTGATTAACACATCTTTTTCTTGGTTTGAAACTATCATTTAAAAAAAGTTTTTTGTTTCTGAAATATAAAAAAATTTATCCCAGGGATAATTTAGCTTTTGGGTCGATCAATTGATTTCAATCGTTTGGTTAGCCAAAGAATCAATACAGCTATTATTCGGGCTCTAGATATTGCGATTTCAAAATTTGAATCTGAAGAATTATCTTCCATCGTTGTAAGTCATTTGAATTAATGAATGATATCAGAACTTCACTGAATTTGAACAATAGATCTTGCAAAAAAATTTGGCCGATAAAGCATATGCTAAAATATGTTTATTTAAATGAAAAATGATTCATTCAGAAAGATTTTCATATCGGCTAGATAGTTTTTATTCACTGCATGACATAGCCTAAATTAAGCGATGTACCAAACTCTTTTTTTCCGCACTGTAGTATTAATATTTTAAGGAATTGGATAATTTACTGGAAACGAACCGCCTATGCCACCGTCTTCTAAGTGAAAAACTGGGCTCAATCTCCGATTTTGATGAACTTTTATGTGAAGCAAATCACAGCGTTTCAGCACCATACGGACGTATCACCTTACATGTATTTTGGGAGCTAAATTATGATCTAATACCCAACTTTTGTTATAATGGCTCTACACATAGGTCAGCATTTGTTATGACTTTGGCAACTAAGTGTACTTTTTTTTGCAAAAACTTTTTACAAACACTTTTAGATTTGTTCGATCACTGGTGAAAGATCCAAAACGCAAGATTCCACAACGAGAACGTCCACCTGCAGCCTCTGTGCACTATTTCTGGGGTTCAAAAGTGCTTTTTCTGGATTATTTTAAGAAATATAAATACTTTTTGGTTTTTTTGACATATAATACGTTGCCTTTTTTCTCGGAAAGCATCTTTTTTAATTTATCTCACATTGTTGCAGTCTTTGCATGCCGCATTTACAAATTTATACTCACTGTACAATGGATTTGTTGGATTACCACATTTAAAGTGGGTTATTTAGCTTGCTTTTATTTAGTTAATTTTTCCAGTAGTATAAATTGCTGTAACTTCATAAAGCTAAACAAATATAATTCGTGGTTTTAATTGACAATTATAATTTTTTAAAGCATGTACGAAACTCCGCTTATTTAGGACGATAGCTCGTCTATTGGGTTATCAAGGTATAGCAATTATTTTGGAGGAACTAATCAAGATTATGCGTAATTTAGTGAGTTTGCAATTTGTTAAAAACTTTAAATCCAAAAATATGTTTATTGTGACTATTAAGTTTAAAAAAGGACTTCTTATTTTGCAGGTGAACGGTCCATTGCGTGGTCATGTGCGAGCTATTTTCAATTTGATGCCAAAAGTTTGCAAACTGCCAAGATTTGATTACGGTTCACCTGGTATGTTGTAATTTACTCGAAGGATTTGCCGTTTAACATAACTGATATGCTTTTGTTCTGCAGCTATAAAGTAGGAATATTTTTAGCTGTGCTAGAGTATTACATCGCACATTTGGCCAATGTTGGACGTTATGCCGAGCTTAAAAAGGATGTGTGTCAGGTAGATCTTTTTGGGAAAATTTTAGGATCTTTCGGATTTTAAGGCATAACATAGACTTTTGAATTTATTTATTATTAATGAATCTGATCTCAGGTGTGTTGTTAACAAAAATTAGATTATGTTTGAGTTGTAAATGTTATTTCTCGAACAAGTGTTTCAGGTATTTCGTGAACTTGGCAATATAATTGTTTTCTGCTTACAATTGGAATTAGCTTTAGCGCAGGAAGAAGTTATGGATTTATTAATAGCTGCACCATTCACAAATGTCATTCCACGTCCACCAGCGAAAAGTAATTTCTTAAAATTTTGCTTCGTAGTACTTTCAATTTTATGAAATTAGTTAATAAGACATTGTGGAAAGCTCATATTTGGAGTCTTTATTATTATGTTGAAATAAATGCGTGTATATTATGTCTTCTGTAAATAAGTTATGCTTTTTTATTCTCTTTGATATAAAATTATTAAGAGAGATTGATTTAATTTGCCCAGTAAATTAAAAAATATCGCTAAAAAATTTTTCAAGAGGTTGAAGAGCAGGAATTGAAAATGAAGCAGCTGGAGCAGAAGTATGCACGAATTCAGATTTCTGCTGTTGTTGAACAAATTGGTGACGAAAAGGTGCGTAGATCTTTGAAATATGCTTCAAAAAATGAATTTGGTTTTCATAATGAATTTATTAATATAAAGTTTAGTTTTTTCAAACATTAAGCGACATGTAAAACTCCAAAAAAATTTTAAACAAAGTCAATCTATTATAGCAAATAGCGATTGCGCGAGAAGCAGAATTGTTGACGAAAGAACGCCTTTGCTGTGGATTGAATATTTTTGAAATGTTTATTTTGAAGCTTAAAGAGATTTTATCTGTTGATACCATTTGGACTGGTGGCTTTCCTAGCAATGGGGTTTGTTTTCATGCAGATTTGCTAAATCTAATGCGAAAATTTCTTTTGATTTTGCACAGTAGTGAATTTCTGTGATTTCAATAGAGAGACTTTTACATATTTTAGCAGATTTTGTTAATTTCTTTTTTTTTTTAAAAAACCGTCAATTTACGCCAAGTTATTTCTCCCATCTTTTGGTAACAGCCTCTTAGTTTAGGTGATGTGGTTAGATGAATGCGTAGAATTCCATCGTTTATGGTCAGCGCTTCAATTTTTCTTCTGCCAACCACCATTTTTAGGCCAGGAAGGCCCAAATCTGCTCACTGAGCCATTAATCGAGTAAGTTGCCCAATTTATTTTTTCTTTCATTTCTTTCTCATTCAGTTTACTATCCAATGGCAGAACATTAATCTCACTTTTGCATATTTGCACCGTCCTTCGAAAATATCAATCTTTAAAAGCTTTTTTTTTTTTCAAATCATTTGAATCGATGATTTCAGAGCTCTGTTTGGCGATGGTTTACATTGGGCGGGTTGTGCAGTAATCGCTGTATTGAATCAGCATCGACGATTTGAGGTCCTTGATTTTAGTTATCATCTTTTGCGAGTTCATCGTGCTGATGGAAAGGATACTATCGTTCATGGCATTGTAAGCATTTATTTATGTATTCAGTACTTTTCATGCTTTATTACATTATTAATTATGGTATATTATTTTTAAATGAAGTGAACAAGTGCATCTGGCCAGATTACAAGTTACAGAAGCTTTCTCGAATGGTCGAAAGAATTCGTCGATTTCAATTGTTGAATAATCAGATCTTTGGAGTGTTAAATAATTACCTCAATTCAGTTAGCGAAAATGGAGAAGCAGTGGGAGAGCAAATCCGTGAATTCGCACCACCCGTTCACCATTCTCTTGCACGCAATTTTGTTTCTAATGACTGAAAATTAAATTATCAAAACATTTCTCATTAGGAATACAACCTTACATCAAATTTTTTATCTGTTTTAGATATTTATCTTACTTGGAAGTTATCTATTTATATTAAAATCATTTTAACTTATCTGTCAGATATACCTTCTTCAATATAATAAATGCTATTGAGGACAACTAAAGGAAATTGGCGTGATACTATTTGTGGAGGTGATGTTTGTTTTTTCAAGAAGGAAACGAACAAACATTACGCGGTTTTTAATTTATTATGCTGAATGTAAAGAATCAGATTCGGTCATTCCATATTCCTATTCTAAACCCAAACTTTATGTCCTCTCTGCATCTATCCTGCTATTTTACAGATCGCCCATTAATCCGGTGCTACTTCATCTGTGCTTTTACTGCCATGTTTAGCTTCAACTTTACTGCCTAAAGATGCAAGCTTGATGGTTTATTATTTACTGGTTTACATTGTTTACCATACCGTAATGTTTTCATAGAAGAAATTGTGATTAGATGATGAAAATTGGTTAAAAAACAGTGTAAATTGATGGTATCATTTGTTTTGTTTAAACAAATTTACTAAAGTCTCTGTGATTTGAATTGGTCATTTAGATTCGCATATTTTTGTTATCGAAAGCTTGCAGAGTTTCCCTTTTCCAAGAATTTAACTTTTCCCATAGTTACTAAGTTTGTAATTAATTCAAGTGTGGAAAAAAAAAATCTTATAACAATTGCTTGCAAATATATGAAGAGAAATTTTTAAAGAAATGATAATACCAAATTTATAGAAACGTTATAAATATTTTACACAGAAAAAAAGCATCCATAACTGTTTGCAAAGCTACTTGTTGATATATTTGAGCATTCTTGAGAAATAATAATACTGAATAATCGATAATTTTGAATTTACAAAGTTGCACGAATATCATCCCCTTTTAATTTTCAACATAAAGAATACACTTTAATCATTGTTTTAATTAAACTTGACTAACTATTTCTGATCCTCTCTGGTTTCTTCTGCTTATAAATTTGGTAATTGAAATATATCTCCAACCTACATCAAATATTGTAATATGTAAATGACGGGATAAATGTTTGATAAATTTAATTTTTCTAAGATTTATCTAAATTAATTCTATCATCGGTTCTTGTTTAAAGTTTGAATTATAAATTCTTATACACTTGCAGGTTATTTTCTTGCTTGTTGATTATCGCTGTGTTTGTTGTAGTTCAATATGCATAACTTATTTTGAAGCATTTGAAATAAAGGTTTAGATTAATTACAAAAGTTGGAATAAAATCAGCATAGAAGAACTAATTTACAAAAAAAAAATTCAGAAAAATAATGGCATTTTTTTAAGGAAATTATAAAGAAAATTAGTGATCTCTTAACTGTGTCAATGGAATAAAAGTTACTGTTAATTAAATAAAATAAAAAAAGGAAAAATAGTTATTCGTAGTTCAACAATTCAAATGGAAAATTAGACAGTAAATGAAAGGTAGCAGGAGTTTAGTTTAATTTAATAACTTTGAAATAAATTCACAGCCATATTTTATTATGTTGTAGAAATGATACTTGATTAAGACATCTTTTTCTTAATTTAAAATTGTTATTTTGAAATCGAGAATTTAAGTTTTTTTTTTTTGAAATATTACGAATTTATTAATTTTAGGGATAATTTAGCTTTTCTGGTCAATTAATTAATTTCAATTATTTACACAAGCCTACTATTCAGGCTGTTTATTGATTGCGATCATCTAAATTTCTAACAATGACTGTTAATACTCCTACAAATAGGAGTATTATTTATTACTAAGCTATCCTCACAACATAAATTTTATTCTTTATATAGATATGTCCTTTGTAAATAAAGAATATGTCCTTTATTCTTTATTGTCGGATAGGTAATGCTCTGCTCTTATAAAATAACTCTTCTGATAATAATGCTGTTACTGAATTGAAATTATGACAAATAAGAGTTAATTAATTAGGATCGCCATAGGTCAAGTGGTCAGTGTTTCATCTTCCGGGCTAACCATATGTATAATACGCAGGCATGACATAGATATTCGAACTTATTTGAGTGCTGCTATTGCAATTATTGTTATTCCTAGGGCTGTCAAGATATTTAATTGATTAAGAGCTTTTTTGGGTCTAATTAAAAAATTCAGCCGTTGTGACGTTGGACTTATAGTTTTATTTTTCTTTTTACTGTGCGGGGTTTAAAGAAAATTATTTTAAGTGCGCTAGTTTAGAATAGTACATTCACAAAAAGTTTTAGTTTTACATTCACAAAAATTATTTGGCCCTTGTCAAACATTTTATGCTATGATATTTCGATGAGACATGATCAACTACAAAATGTCACATAATGATTTATTTCTTGTTTTTAAAATTTCAAAATGTTCACTACCAAATTGTCAACTATATGATTTATGGAAATATTGTTTTTTTTTTAAAATCATGTATCCACTTTTGTAAACAGATATGATTGATGGTACTCTAATGTCATAAAAATTGTCACTCATTTCTCAGTAATCAGTAACCTGATTGGCTAATTTCTCATAAATAATTCATACCCACTCATTCTCATGTAAATTGACTAAAATTTAAGACTTTATTAATTCTCTCGCCACAATCGTTCACTGTTAACTGTTGTTCACTGTCCCTCTTCACTGTCGCCATCTTTTTTAAACTACTTCACTCAAACTACTAATTCAGCTTCTTCTTCCTTATTTCTTGTCTTACTCGCAACATTGATTTATCTTAAATCGATTTTGGGATTAGTAACGATTATATTCTATTCGTGTTAATTTATGTATTTGATTAATTGATAAATATATGTATTATTAACATATTCTTCTAGCTGGCAGATTTCTGTTTCATAATTCATTAGTTTCTCATAACTCTACTTGAGGAACTAACTTTTTTCCAATAATGGAAGTAAAGAAGTCGATTATTTTTGTATTTGTTAAAAAGAAAATTTCAAAAACTTTCGTGACAATTTGATCAATTTATATGAGAATAAGTAGGTGTAAATTATTTATGAGAAATTAAATGAACGGGTTACTGAGTGTGACCAGATTATAGCACAAAATGATATTTGCAAAGGTTAAATAATTTTGCAATATAATCTTTTCGGTTTGCACGATAGATGTAAAATTTCAATTTTAATTTCAAATTCTTTAAAGTAAATTTTAATCATCTGGAAAAAAATTCTTTCTTCTTCCTTTATAAATAATGTTATCACAAACAAAGTTGAATATGAAAATGTGAAATTTTGAATTTGCATTTCAGTTTGTTTTATTTTTGCAATTCTTTTTTTAACTCTTTCTTCTGTTTGCAAATTTAACTAAGTTTATCCACTTATTTAAATTGATGATCTTTGTTTTTCCTAAACAAGGATCACAGTATCAGAAGAATCATATACTTCAAAATATGATAATAATAATTCAAGCTAATTTACTCGTATGAATTTTATCGAATCACCTGAGATCACACCGTATCACAATCAGAAATTTCAAAATTATTCATCTCTTAAGAGAATGGCATACCAAAAAATAAATGGATAACCACGTGCTGCTGTCCAACGCCTGAAATTATCACACTGTCCAACACCTGGCATCATCATCATTTTGATTGTATAAATGTGACACATAGTTCTGTTTGTGATTTGTCGCAGTAAAAGAAAATTACTTATGATTTTAAAAATAATTGGTGCTTAAATAGCTGAAGCTTGTTTCCTTCATTTTGCTTTCTTCATAATTAAAGTCTGTAAGAATAAAAAATCAAGTTCTGATCTTTCTAACTGTGGTAGAAATCTTTTTTTCTTTTTGGAAATTAATCAGTCAAATATTTGTTTTTCTTTTTTGAAGCCCTCAGTCTATCAACGTTTTTTTCCAGGTATTTTCAAAATTTGCAAGTTAACGAAGTTCTGTTTCAGTAAAAAGAGCTATGTTTCAGTAAAAAGAATTTCAAGCCAAGGAATTTCCTTCTCGAAAATTATTCCCTCACTTACTAAGAGATTACATACAATTTTTATTTTTTAAAGAATTAAATTTGAACTGGCAATTTTTTGATTTCAATTTACATTCATAAATTTAATATAATTGAAGCCAACACAGAGGAAGCTTCTCAGCAACTTACTGGTAGGTTTAGAGTTTTAGGAATCTTATTGAAATAATAAAAAGTTCTTCGATTTGTTTGAATATGTTCGAGAAGAAATATCTAGCATTTAAAACCAAAGTTTTAAAACAGTACATAAGAAGTGATTGATAATTTCCTGCTCACACATAATGACCACAATCACCGATCCATAACCTACAAAAGTGAACCAACAACATATGATCAGCTGATTTCACTTTTTTTGAGGAATAAAGATTACCGCTCTAATGCTTTCATTTTCATTTCATCAATTATATACGACAATTCCATATTTGCTTTGAACTTTCTAATTTTCTAACATTCGTAACAAAGTTTCAATGAATGCAAAAGAATTTTGGATCTCCTGTAACAAAGTTTCAAGTAATTCAACAAATTTAGTATATTTTCAAATGAAGATTAAAACAGTACAGTTTGATTCGATTCCATTATCAGCGGATTTTGTTTTTTTTTTTTCGCATAAAATTCTGTAGCAATTCAACGTATGCATTTCCCGGCATATGAAATTTATGAATAAAACAAAAAAAAAAAATGAAAGTGACAATTTACGAAGCAACTGCAAAAAGAAGTTAAAACAAGGAATATACAAGGATAGCAGTAATAAGCTTCAAAAATTTTACATGACAAAAGGCAACCATTTTGTAACGATTAGTAAAAAATTATGAAATTGAAAAGGCAAAAACAGAAGTCGATTATTTAATCTGCACAAAACGAGATCAATGCAGTTATTATCCATCCCTGAAGGATAATACTATAACAAAAAAGCTAACGGAATGAAGGAATTCAGATAACAATGCTTCTGACAATCCTAAACAAAAAATGCAAATGATCATCTAAGAGCTCTTCTATCTATTCGTGTTGATGATTAAAAACTTTCTAGCTCTAAAAATTTAGTGAGTATTCATTGTTTTCACACAATTTCGAAATAAGAAGATTAAATGGTATTAATTCGTATTTCAACAGTAAATTTATTGAAAACATAATAAATTTCTGCAATAGATTTGAAACTGCATATCTAATCATAATTTTCCAAATCTATTACAGATTTTATATATTGCTTATATTTTAGTTGTTCATGCAATTTTCTAAGATAAAAACCTGAAACAAAAAATCAAATAATAAAAATATTTGTAAAGAACCATTTAAATTCAAAATTAAAATACACTTGCAAAAGACACGAACAAGAAACATATCAGCAAACTGGAACTATTGTTTTGTAGCTGCGCGAACGACAGACATTGTTATTGTTGAACCAGCAAGCTTTCGACCACTTAACAACATTACAGCTTTGTTTGCTTCCTAAAACTATGAAGTTCCAATGAAATTAAAAAAACATAAAATTATGAAGTTTCAAATTACATTCCAAATTAAACAAATCCCCAACCAATGAAATTACAAGAAATATTATCCAATATCTTCTAAAACTTGAGGTATTCTGGATTTTCAACCCTATAACTAGATATTTGTATCCTGATATTCAACTAACGAAAATACAAACTTGAGGCGAGCCAACAGCTAGGAGGCATTCACCCGTTGGT
Organism: Mansonella ozzardi; assembly: GCA_029876185.1. NCBI lineage: Eukaryota > Metazoa > Nematoda > Chromadorea > Rhabditida > Onchocercidae > Mansonella > Mansonella ozzardi. The sequence continues at coordinate 124,354 of JARVGP010000028.1, read as the reverse complement.
ACGCCGTTATCGTCGAGTTTTATTCTCACGGAACTTTCCACTAGCGAATACTTGTCGAAGAATTGAGCCACATCAGTTAAAGTGACATTTGCCGGGAAACCATGACAACTAATGACAGTACCTGGTTCTCCTACGGATGCAATTAGCTCTGGCTCCAACATTTCTACCTAAATTCCACTTAACTATTAAAATTAGAAAATTCACTCCAAAAAAAAAAAAAAAAAACTACTGTTTACATATGATTTAGTATGCAGTACTGTTAATATCAAATTTTAATGCTTGTTTATAGAAAAATAAATCTTTCAGCGCACCAATTCAACTTTTTTATCAAGACCAAGATGCATCTGTTGACGGGTAATTGCCGTAAGTGCGATGACATTTTCTCCAAGCTTCGAACCATTGTACATTTGTACTGCTTTCGTCGCTTCATCCATGGAACTCATATCAACATAGAATATTCCATCAACCGCCCGGCGTAATGATGCTAAAATTACTGTACAAATGTTAATAGTGAGAAAAAACATTCTCTTATCAAACTTCACAATGATAAATTGTTATAAGCGATACCGCCATTCGCGGAGGTTGTACAATTTACAAGGGTAAAATCAGTAAAATTGTGTATGAAACTTGCCCTGAGCTGTCTGGTTTAGCTGCAAGAACTTTGCAACTTCTACATCAGTTTCAGTCTCAGGAACATTCTCGATCATTAAGCATGATTTTACACTTGGAGGTGGAATGGCTGGAATTGGTCCAGCTGGTCCGTTATTTGGTGGATGAAGTATAGGAGGACGCGGGCCTCGAAGTAGTGGAGGACCACGACCTGAAGGAGGAGGGCCTCGCTGTCGTATTGTTGATGGTGTTGTGTTTCCGAAAAAGCTCGGTGGAGAGATAAGCGGTGGACGAGGTCGACTTCCTGAAAAATTTTGTAACATTTCAAATAAAAAAAAAAACCATTCTTAAAATGAAGTACAGATTCAAGCAGGAGGACTTAAGACTATAATGGTACCCGGCAAAAGACCACCATGCAGACGAAAGGCTGGAAAACGAGGTGGTGCCACAGAAGACGAATTAGCTGTCCCATTCAAACCAGTGGGAGAAAGCGAATCTCCAACTTCACGCTCACCGTGATATCCATGAATAAGACTACCTCGATACAGTCCTCCTCGACCGCGACTACCACGACCTAAATAGTTTTTCAAACTTATTCAACTTCATATAAAGATTATTTTGAGTGGTGATTTTTTTCATCTGTAGATTTACCTGAACTAGTTAAAAAGTTCAAATTTTGTCTCTACTTCTACCAAGGAAACTATATGAATAGAAAAAACGAAAGCTAACTTTTGGAAGGTTCTTGGAAATGTAATACTTCAGCAGATCGAGTTGGCAAATCAAGAAGTGGAGCAATTGATGATTCGTTTCCATGCTTTCGTTCATATTCTTCCTTCTTTTGGCGTCCAAATCTGTCTGGTACTGCTAACATCTGATCTGCATCTTCATTTGTTATCCTGCAAATATATCATTTTTGTCTGTCACTTGTTGTTACTTTACTTATAGTTGATCCCAGTGATTGAAATTTCACAAATTCGACATATTTTCGGCAATTCTAATTCTTTTGAATACCAGTTTTCATTTACTCCATATTTTAGAAACTGAAAAAAAGAAATGAAAACATCCATGCATACCTCCTTGCACGAATTGGTCGTTCATTGATTTTGCCTCGTACACGATACGCTTTTTCTGCCAGATCAAACGTGCTAAATTCAGCAATCCAACGATCTGATGCTTGACCATCTTCATTGTAAGCCCGAGTCACTTTTGCTGGCTCACAACGCGGACCAAGATACCTATAACTTGATTTTAGTAAATACTTAAATTTAAGAAACTGAACTTTACGCTGCGAAATATATAGATACTATAAAAATCAATGTAAGTAATACTGCAAGTAATAATCTAATACTTCAAATAAACAACACAGAACAAGAAACAAATTAATTTACAAGGAATTTCAAACATACTCTCGGATTTCAACTTCTGTTACCCGAAACGGTAAATTTGTGAATTCGATGCAATAACGACCAGGATCAACTCCACGTCGTTTCGTATCACGATAGTCTCGATAATCTCGAGGTGAACGTGAGCGACCGTGTCGTGAAGCACGATAACGATCTTCGTGATCACGTAGAGGACGAGGTCGTTCATCATACCGTCCATCGAAATCACGTCTTTCCTGTAACTACAAAAATTTACATGAAATTCTTTCCTGTAAACTGGAAAAATTTACACTATAAGTTTCAAAAAAAAAGTGTGATTTTGAAATATATGTTCAAATATAGGAATAAAAATTAGACGGGAAGAATACTGTACATGTTAAATTTAATTAGGACATAGAATCCACACTTTTTTTTTTGAATTTTTTGAAAAATAATATCATACGGGACTACGATAATGTCGTGAAGTGCCAGTACGCGGACTTCTTTCTTCATGATAATCTGTTTCCTTTGTACATTGTAAGAAAGCTGGCGGAATTTGCAGACTGCCATCTACTGCGTTATCGAATACTTCCTTCGGACAAGAACGGATCCTATAATGTTAAATAAGCCAGAACTTAATATAAAATTATAAAAGAATGATTAAAGGAAATTGCGTCAATCTTACCTTATACCTTGTTCACCGTCTCTGTCCAGTACACTTTTGGCATCTTTCGCACATTCAAAACGTACCAACGAATGCAATGGGAAACCTTAAATAATTCAAGACTATTGTTCCAGTTAAGTGATTCACTAAAAATATGATCGTTTCCTGCTATTCAAATTTCTGAAAAACAAAACTTGAAGATATTTTCCGGCAAAAAAAAACTACCTTTCGGATCGAAAACAACTTTGACAGATGACAGTGTAAGAGGTATCGATGGACGTAAGAATTGTTCAAGAGCTGCTGGGCGCAAAAGTTCTGATGGAAGTCGGCTGAGTTCCACATAGAAGTTCTGCTTATCTTCTGCCAAACCCCTAAAAATTAGCAATTATTTTTACTTGAGAAAAATCTTTTCTAAAATTATTTCAAACATGCAAAACTATATTAACATTTTATCGGAGGATAAAGAGCACCAGGAAGAAAAAGATAAATCACTGAAAAGAATATCAATGACTGAAAAAGACAAAATAAAAATCAATCATTATTAGGTCAACTAATTAGAAAATAAAAATGATACGTTCAATAGTTAACGACATCAGCTTCTTTAAACGTACGACGTATTCGAAATAATATAATATCATAAAAAGAAAGGATATAGTAGCATAGGATTTAGCAAATTTAATGATATAAAACTTACTGCTGTGTTGATAAAGTTGAAAACACCGGCCCATTACGTCCAGTATATCGTGCAACAAATGCATTAGCATTTGTTAATGTTGACTGACTGGCTGTTGCAGCACTAGCTGGTAATGTATTTGCCAGTAATGGTGGTACAAGAAGGCCAGGAATCGAAGGTGGTAATGGTAGTACTTGACCCGATAACACTGCAGGAGCAGCAACATTAGTCTGCTGATATATCTGAAAAAAATGGAACGCAAAGTTTTACTTTTCACTTTGTTGAAATGTGAAATCCAGAAAAAAATTTTGAAATTAAAATCACATTTAAATTTAGATTTTTTGCTAGCAAAATCATTTACAAAATAATTAAATAAAAAGATGACTGAATTTCATACCGGAGGAACCTGTGAAATTGCGCTAGAAGCAACTGTTGCTGTAACAACTGCTTGTACACTAGCATTATAACCTTGAAAATTATTGTCTTGCTCATATTGACCGAAGCGTTCTTCACGATTGGATTGTTGATAGCTGCAAATAGAAATGATCCTAATTTACTGCTTCTTTAGCAAAGAATTTTTGAATAGAATTTATTACAGATGAAACAATGATTCTATACGGTGTAATGAGAGAACTTTTTAAGCTTTAAAAAAAAAATTTTTTTAAGTAAGATTAACTTTGATATCTTTATCAACACGGATACTTCTTTCTTTCTGAAGGGACAAATGCTTACACAGAATTCGACTGATTAGTTTGTCCCAGTACATTGAGCATTTTAGGATCTTGCCATGGTCCAATTGAATGTGCCAATTGTGATGGCGTTGTTGTTGTTGTAACTTGACGATTTACGGCACGAGATTCAAAGCTTCCCTGAGAACCATTTTTCCATGAATCCGATACAGGACCATCAGTTGCACGATTCCAGGTATCTTCTGCTACATTTGCTAAACACCAAATCTTTGAATTTAAATTTCACTTAATTCAACTAACTTTACTTCAGATTATTATTTTTTTTTTTGTTAAAGGATTACTCTTCGTTCTTTTTTGATGCTTTTTCTGTTATTCATCCAGATTATTTTGGAGTATCCGAAAGGCTTCAGTCAGAAAATATGACTTTAAAATTAATTCTACGCGAAAGGAAATAATCAAAAGTATTCCAGTTTGCATTTTGATCAAAGGCTCCAATTTTTTTTTTAAATTATGAAAATTAAATTTATTTAAAAGTATAACAGCAGAGGCCTACCTAAACAAATATCATCAGTTACTACTATCATTTAAATTTCTTTCATTTGTACTGGATGTGAAACGAAATGTATTTATTAAAAGTACCTATATTTTCTTACTTCATTTCATTTAGATAAAATGAATGGTGCAAAAGAATTCAACGTATATTTGTTGAAATTTAAAAATTTTTTGTAACAAATTTTTTTTCCCAATATTAATTCTCTAGAACCAAATATAGTAAATTCAGGATACAAAAAAAAGGCAAAAAAAATAGTGTCTACCGCTTTGGAATTTTTATCTAAATGGTCTTTTTGGATTTTGAATTTTTTTTTTTAAACTTGGGACATTTGATTATTTCACTACCGAATTTCTCATTTCCCAATTTCCTTGAGTATTTCTGTATGTTCTTCTGAAATAACTTCTTCAAATGATGTTATTATAACGGTTATCTACCAATTAAAAGAAGGTGCTTTAAAAGAAGCACAAAAATATTTGAAGAGATTGGAAAATAAGAAAAAATTTAATAAAAATTTCCTTTAAATTTAAAATTTTTGTAAAAATTTCTATAGGCTAGTAGAGTTCATTGTTTTGAATACAAATCAGAATTTTTTCTTCAACTATTGATTCAGGAAGAATTTTCGAAACATTTTGATCGTTTCTCATGCACCATTACATGCCACTTTATATTTTTCCAACAGAAATGAAAATGTTTACTAGATGCTTTTTGATAACATTTCAAGCAATGCAACTTTAAATACTGTTAGAAGAAAAAGAAACATTTTGAAGTTTTTGTTTGGTCATTTGGAATTCAATAATGCGCATGGCGAATAATTTGCCAATTGTTCGCATTCACGACAACCTTTTGACCTATTATCAGTTCATTTATGACAACCTTTTGACCTATTAGCAGTTCTGTACTTTTATAATCTTTAATGAAAGAAAACTATAGTAAAGTGTTTTTTAGAAAATGTTGTTACAAAATCTTTCTTCCACAATTCCATTTCCCCATTTCTTTTTTTTTTGAACAAACCGGAGATGAAAAGGGAATTAAATAAAAAAATGTTACAAAAGGAGAAAACTCATTAACAATAGAGAGAGAACTAACGGAAGAACATGCACCATGCATCATCATTGCATTCCTGACAACCAAACGGAACTTCAATTCTATCTCTATTTCCTTTTTTTCTATTATCATTATCAGAACTGCAACACTTGCAATGTTTTTATTAATTTTCTGAAAAGTTCGCGCATTCTTGAGAAAGAAGTTCGTACACTTTATAAATCGGACAAAAATTAATATCAAAAAGAATTCTGCATTAAACATTTCCGCATTGAGTGGGAAAATTCAAAAGTACACTGTAAAATGCAAGAAATGATCAAAAAACACTTTTTCAGAATTCTTCCTCGTCAAAAGCTAAAAAAATTTGAATTACATTTCAAAACAATTTCGAATCCCACTAATCTATGGAAATTTCGCAAAATATTTTTTCAATATTTCGTACAATATTTTGATTACTTCTGCATAAAAGTTATCAATCTCTTAAATCTACTAACTTATTTTATATTTTATTATTTTACCATAAGGAGTTACGTAGAAGCTCGAAATTGTTTTGTTGTGAATGTTTGAGCTTATTGATATTTTTATTTTTGGATCAAGTCATCGAATTAATTAAGAGAATGAATGTAAATTAAAAGACAAGAAAAAAATCTCAAAGATCGTATAGAAGTTATAGGACTCAGGAGAGCAGTTTCCTTTTCATTTATTGAAAAACTGTCAGCAAAGTGATGAGTGTATCCATATAGGTAATCATTTTTCTCTTTAAAATTCCAGAAATTTTCAGATGTCAAGAAGGAAATCGCAATTTCTCACCAGTTGAACATACTCATAATTTGTACGATTTTCTTATCAAACTAGAAAAAAATTTTCACCGACGAATTCAGTTCATTCTTTTCTTCCTTTTTTTTTAATTCAAAACCATAACTTATTCAATTATTACTTGTCATATAAAATAATCACTGATTAGCATTTAAAACGGAGAATGCTTTTAGAATTATTTTAACTTTTTTTTTTTTGCAATTATTTGCAGCAATAAAAAAGAGAATATTTCTAGCGTAATAAATTCACCAAAGTTGTGTTATTCTTGGCTGATAAAAAGATAACTAATTTTAGGCTTGTGTGAAAAATAAAACTAAGCACAATCATCCTAAAAGTAACCTTCTCAAGCCACTGCTTGATTGCATATATGTTGGTTTTATCTGTCATATAATGTCATTATTATAAGTAACAGTTTCTATCCTTACAATATTACCTCCCTCCGTAGTAAGTAGAAAAAAAAAAAGATTTTTTTTTGACACCGTCAGACATATTTAACTTTGATATACTTAGAAACAAAGTTAAGCAAAACTTTCCGAACTAAAACAATATCATTGATGGAAGCATGCGCATCATATACGTGCGACTTTCAATCAGCTAATTAATCTTTTATTGGAGTAAAAGTTCATATTATGAAGAACCGTTTGCTTTTTGCAATATTAATAATTCATTATCTGCTATCAGAATGTACAATAACGCAATATTTGAATGTGTCAGAATAATTCTAGTTATATCAATACCTTATCTAAATTTGAATGAAGAATATTTTCAATTTGGTGCAAAGTTTTATAAACTGTTAATCAGTTCAATCTGGCTCAAGCGGTAGCGAAGTTTTATTACCTCAAAATTATCCCGTAGTAGCGAATTTCCCTAGAGTATACTTTTCATCTCAAATAGTTCATGTTCTAAGTTGGGCAACTGCTCATTTTGCATTCTGCCCACAGAAATTTTAACTTGCAGTGTCTTAAACCTTCATTTTTTCAAAGGAATCTTTAAGATTTCGACGTTATGAGTAAGACGCCTTTTTTAAAATTTTTAAAATTTTCAGCAATATACCTCTTGAAAAATCCTGTTGTCCATGTGTACCATTCCTTGCTGCATAGATGTCCGTAGCAGCCGATTCTGCCTGTGCAATACGTTGACTTCCAAAATTATCCGCCGTAGAAGCAGATGCAATTTGGACGCCGCGTGTTGCCGGAGAACTATCACGTCTGAGCGATGGAGCAGCAACGGATGTAGCCGAAGCTACCCCAACGACATTCAGATCCCCGGCACGAGCTTTTGCAATGACGGCGTCCATTTCGACGCGTGAAGACAACAACAAACGTACACGTTGGTCATGTATGCGTCGATTATCGAAACGCATCGCTTGACGAGCATCTTCATCAGTGGCAAAACCAATAAAAGCATCACCATCTGGCCCACCAACAATATGTACGGCACCATCCGGTATCCGTAATCCGGCGAAGAAACTTCGAATGTCTGCTGCATTAGCAGACAACGGTAACCGTTGTAAACGAATTATCCAAGACATTAAGACTACCTAAATCATTAAGTGTACCTTACTAATTTCCAGCAACACTTCGCAACACGAATAAAGAAACGCTCTCCATCCATTACTTTGATTTATGTGTTCCATTTGTAGTTTGCTGTACCTTAAACCCTTCTAAATTGCATATATTAATGTTTAGGAAAATAAAATACTTCTGATTTTAACCAAGAAATGTTTCAAATTAATAATTTGCAGATTGTTGGTATCATTCAATGTAGCTGATAATATCAAATCTCATTTCATTTTTAACAAAAATTTTTCTTTCAAATTTAGAAATTCGATAATTTCCTTGAACTCGTAAATTAAATTTAACTGAAGACTGGAGAAAAACAAGAATGAAGAATGCAAGATAATTTCGTAGATGACTTACAATAATCTGAATAATATCGAGAGGGAGAAAGGAATAAACAACTATATATATTAGTTTTAAAATCAGTTAATTTCAACAAAGATACGTTTCGCTTATTTTTGAAAAAAGTTGAAAAACTGTGCATGCTGTCAATGTGCATTTTCTTCGCAAGTTTATTTGCTGGCTAGATTCCATTTTGTTTCGCAGTTTTGTGAAATATAACGGTTTCGTCTGCTTTTTCGATTTCTCTTCCGTAACATTTAACTTGGGAGAAATAATTACTGATAAACAGCACAAATTGTCCGGAATGAAGAAAGTGACGGAACGAAAGATGCTTCTAATATATTCATGTATTCCTTCATCGAGACTCAAGCAATATGTTTTAAAAATTCGACAAAATAAATTCCATCGTTAAACCAAATTCCAACTCCATATTTAGATGCTTTTCAAATTACTTTGTATTCGGATGAATGATGATAAATCGAGCGATTCAGCTGGGATTCAGCCAGGATTCGACATTTTTTAATCAATGGATGGGTTAAATTTTAAAAAATTCAAATTTCTAAAAATTGAAAACCAAACTTCAAGAAATATAACCACATAATATCAGATCATGCAACAATTCCCCTTCATTATCATAAATGCATTTTGGGATTTATGTTTAGACACTTTGCTGACCAACGGTCATTAAATATCAGCGATTATTTCATATAAATAATGCAAAATCGATCTGCATAACGCTGCATTCACTTGACCAAAATATTAAATTTTGAAAAATTTATTCACCTTATGCTACCAAGAAAGTCTATTCAGAATATAAAGGCATAGGAAGTGATTACATATTTAAAATGCACGAGAATGTCCATTGACGATTGGATGACCTACCAAGAAATGAAATAATTGAGAACACGAGTTTAATTCACAACAATTCAAACTTATCATTTCTCAAATTTGAAACATCAGAATGTTATGTGCCATATCGAATTATGTCTCAATTGTTGATTAAATTCTGCCCCAATCAAAACTTTTATATGTCAGTTTTTTAGCATGGAAAAAGTTGAAGAAAGGCAGACTAAAGTATGGAATATATGATTAATCAAAGCAATACTTCTTCAGCAAATTAACAATAGTTGTGGTGGTGGTGCAGTGTTAATGTTTTTTTTTTGTAGTGATTTTATCAAGAAAAAAAATCAATGATTCCTATTCTAATCTTTCATAAAATATCACAGCCATTTTACATAATGTTAATTACATGATAACCATACAAGTACCACAGTTCTCCCCCAACCCAAAATAAACCCGAAAAAAAAGGAAACGCAAATCGCACTGCAACAGTAACCCGTTGATTACCCAAAAAAACAGCTTCAACGTTGAAGCCGTTCTACCGCAATATGAAAAATTTCCGTCTCATATTAAATGCTTATAAGCTTTTGTGACTAAGTTATTTTACCGATAAGGATATTACCAAAATTAGACAAAATTACAATGGTCGTAATAGATCATCGAAAAATAAAATTATTTCGCGTATAAGGTTTTAAAATTTAACAGCTCGATCATTTAAGTTTAAGCCAGAAATTTCAAACGATTTAATACACTTAAAATTAAATTGAAATGACAAATTGCCTATGAAACTAAATAATTGAGTGAATTTCAATTGTATTTCATGTATTTAAAGAAAAGAAATTACGTATTTGAAAGATACACAGTGATACCGAGAGTATCAGGTTTTATTTTGATCGTGAATAAAAATGATTTAACATTATTTGAAGATCAAAAATCATTTACGTTTATGCAATTCCTCGATCACATACCAAATAATTTTATTGCAATATTTTAGCAAATTCGATATTTGAATAACAGAATGGATGATTCGCGCGATTTGGATTCACAGTGCGAGTATATTTTAAAATTAAATTTATGTGCATTTATTAGTTCGGATTAATATAATCTGTAGTGCTACGCTCAAAGTTTAGAACTTTACCAAATTATTTCCGTTTCAATCAATATTTTTTTCCAAAAATATTATTTTAATGACGCGCCATGCAAAAAAAACGATTGTTCAAAATGGAATGCACAGTAATTTATCCAACAAATCTTGCGCTTCCGTGATTACACGTTTCACAGCATAAAATAATATTGAACCTTATTACAATCTTATTTTTCTTATTGCTTATTATATCTGTAATACTTATGATTTTTCCCCACCACATTCTCAGAAGTGCTTGCTGTTCAGGAACATGATAATTGTTGGCAATTGGTAGTAATGTGATCAACTGTATGAACCGATACGTGATACGTAAGAACTCTTGCTAAATATGAAAAGCACGGAAGAATGGCGAGTATGAAATGCAAAATGTTGTTTACAGGACAATTTTAGAGTGCGGAAATTCTGGATGCGGGGCCATGACCAAAAGTAAAAACTGATTTGGTCTTGGCCCTATGATCAACCATCAATATCATACACCATTCACCAAAGGAAACCAAAAGGATTGGACCTGATAGTTTGAAATTTGCAAGACATCATTCTCAGATCTTTTGGTATATGGTATGAACACCTATATGAAAAAAAAATGGTACCATGCAGTAATTAATTAAGAATTTATGTAATCAAGTATGCATGATTCCTTCCGTATGGAAGTATGCCAATAATTGTTGCATTGCCTAACAAAATGCGAAAATGCTTATAATTATGCATACAAAAATGAAGGAACACATGAAATGTGAATGAAAATAGAGCCAAACGATTATCCTTTTTCCGATATCATCCTTTCCCTATTAAATTTAAAACACAATATGCAATCTGCAACGGTACTAGAAATCCCGGATAGCTTCCCCCAATGATACTACTGGAAGTAGCCGGATAGCCTGGAAATTTTAATGGAAGACAATGGTAATGCAAAAAAAAAATAAGGTTCAGGTTTAAATAGACAAATAGGTTAAATAATTCATGGGCTTAAAGATAGTCCAATATATTCTGCATGTTGAAAGCTGAAGTGTAAGAATGACAAAAACAATCAGGAACGATCAGCTGATCAATCAATCGATTATTTTAAAAATATGATAGGCAGAAAAATATTTATTATTAACATTACCGAATTCTGAACCATTTTTCCGGATAGAAAAAATACCGTTGCATACATAGAGAGAGAGAGAGAGAGAGAGAGACAGAGAGAAAGAGGCTTGGATGAGATCAGAAAAGCATACACAGAGATATATTTCTTGATCTTTCATCCATGACCCCAAAACGCGGGAGGAAATCTCGATGGAATCAACCAACCAACCAACCAAACATTGAACCAACCTGAAGAAACGACGTTGTTTTGAGTGTTTGAATGGTGTGTATTAGTCGATGACAGACAGCATAATTCTTAACAATAACAACAATTCCACACATATCGCAAATGAGACTTTCCCTCTCTCCCTCTCTCTCATCCACACACTCTCTCTCCCCCTGAAATCGATTAATCGATCGATACATTTGATAAGTAGGCTTCTACTAATGCAATGCTATAGGAATGCATTATGGCGCCAAAGTGAAAATTTGAAATGATACTGATGGCAAAGGGAGCCAGAAGAAAGTTACTGTAGAGTTCAAAGGTTACAAACATCAAATAAACAACAACAATTTGACCATCATCACCGTCTGTATCAAGAGAGGTGCAGAATAGGATGGGGATTAATTGTTGCACATCAGATATCATCAATAATGATGGTCAAAGTGTAATGTCCACTTTCTCATTGCTTACAAATTAGAATACTCTTTTTTGATAAATAAGTCTTGACCGAAATGAGGAAATTGATTTCAGGGATTCTGAAAGCATAATTGGGTATACAGTCTTCATTTCTATACCAGAAATGTCAAATTAACAAGCTGTGTTATCATTTGAATAACGAATGAAAGTACTGCAGAATGTGTAATTTTGAAAAAACAAAAAATGGACCCTCAAAAATGGAACGAAATTCGATCGCTTTGACAAAATCAAATTTTAAAATTCAAAACACAACGAAGTTTCTTACGATCTATTAATGATAATTTTTAGTTTGGAACAGAACTAGTATTATCATATTGCTATGTGTCCAACAGAAAAGGCTGAAACAACTCTCTGAGCTTTCAACAACATAAATGAGCGGTGGATGGTCAAAAATAGCCAAGTACTTCATAGCAGAAGAAAAGGAATTGACAGTTCACTGGAACAAGCGATTTTCATAGTGAGGACAAGACTTCGAACATCATATCGGTAATGTTGTCATATTGTTAATATTGGCGGCACAACGTAAAAGAATTAGCATTCCGGTCTGTGGCTGCTAAGTGACCGGAAACTTCTTCGTAGTTTTCAAAGTTCAATTGTGGAAAGTGTGATGAGAGATTGAAATTGGTGGTATGATACTAGAGTCCTATGTTTTTCACTGTTAGTCCGTACGCCAAATGATACCAACAAGTTTATTTTCCGTTTTTGAATTGTTTATAGATAGCCAACCGACATTTTACCAAAAACAAGATGGTAAATTTGGCCACGAATCTGTATAATTAAGGATTACAGAATCAGGATTGAGAATCAAATCACAGACCATTTAGCATCTTGATACACTAATATTTCTCTGTTCTACTCTTAAAGCTTCTAGAAGGAAATTTTATGGACAGAAAACGAAGGTTGTTTGATTGATCTGAAGATAATCCATTTACAGAGCTGTGGTAATGGGTCGAGCACAGTTTGAATATGACGAAGTGGGTAACACTTTCTATTACGTGCTAGTGTCGTTTTATGCTTTGGTCCTTATACCAGCAACATTTTTCTTCTGGCCTTCGGGTAAATTAGGTTGGTCCTTCATTATAAAACTTTTCTCAAATAAGACAAATGTTACAAAAGTACTATTCTGCTTAGCGTAAAAGTTTCATATATTTTGAGAGATACAATTTTTTACGAAACGATTATATTTGTTCAGTGTTAAACTGCCGAGTTCTTTCAATTCAATAACATGTTACTGGTTCGAATTTCAGATAAAACTGAAAGAAAGGAGCACTGCTACTGTGAAGGATGTACTGAAAAGCGTATAAGAGCAGAAGCGAAAGGGCCATGGCGGAGGACAAAAAAATTTCTAACTTTTTTAGCTTTAGCCGTAGCGTGGATCTTATTTTTTGTGATTGTACATAAAGTAACGCAAATTGAAGTTGAACATACCGAGTATGATCCGTATGCTATACTTGGTATCGATCAGGTAATTTTCTTGCACTTTACTGTTCAAATACTCGATTTCCTATATTTTAGAACTTATGCTTTTTTTAGCAAATTTTATTTACAATGCATTGCAAGAGAATAAATTTTGCATAACAATTTTCACTGAGCCAATATTTCTAGTTTATTTTAAAATGACAATTATTTATTTCTTGTTTGAGAAATATATGATGTTTTTCAAGGGAGCTTCTAGTTCGGTTGTTAAAAAGAGATACCGTGAATTAAGTAAGACAATGCATCCTGATAAAGGAGGTGATCCTGTACAGTTTGATCGCATTGCAAAAGCATATCAGGCTTTAACTGATGACGAAAGTAGAGAGAATTGGGAGAAATATGGCAATCCGGATGGACCAACAGGTAAATTTTGATTTAGTTTTTATAATATGTATATCATTTACAAACTGTTTTTTTTATTTTCCAACCGAATAATATGAATTTTAGCTACTACGTTTGGAATTGCATTGCCAAAATGGATAGTTAGTAAGGAATACGGTGTTTGGGTGCTTGCATTTTATGGCTTCGTCCTCATGGTTTTGCTTCCTTCAGCTGTTGTACGTATTTATTACTTCAGTGTTTTGTTATATGACATGAATCTTTAACGTTGTGATAAAAAATACTGGATTCTGTTCACCTTTTTTTCAGGGCTTTTGGTGGTATAATTCCATCAAATATAGTATTGATCAAGTATTATTGGACACAACTGAAATGTATTACTATTTTTTCCATAAAACACCGAAAATGGAAATAAATCGTAGGTATTAAAGAATTATGTTTTCTTTTTTAACATCCTTATCATATTGCACAAGTAGGTAGTCACAAGTTTTTATAGCCAAAAAAATCCCATAACTTGAGGGACAACATACTTAAATATTTTTTTATAACATGAATTTTGTTTCTATTAATTTTTTAAGAATTGGTTTGTTAATTTACACGATAGATTCTTTTAGGTATATTAATGGTCCTTGGAGGTTCATTTGAATTCTGGAAGCAATACAATAAAGAAATTGTGGAACGTGAAAGTGACGATGTTGAATTGCCACCACTTTTGAAACAAGTCAAAAATTTAGGCGAAAACAAGAAAGAACGACCTCTTTGTTTGCCTTATGCCATAAAGGCGCGCTTCTTTATTCATATGCATTTGTCGCGTATTGCAATTGATTCAGTTTATTTAAGAAGTGGTAATATATTTTTCAAAATATTTTGACTCAGGTGCAGAGTTATTTCAAATACTTTGTTTTTAAGAGATTCTTAATTCTGACAAGTGTTTCATCCACTTTGCATCCACTTTTTGTATTCTCTTCATTCTTACTCTGTTGATTTGCAACAATTCTTAAGTTGTTATATTTATAATACTAAGAATGACATGATTATTAGCGGCATTTTTATCATATGATGAATCATATTTAATATACTGTGTGTCCATTTCAGAAAAGTATAGAAAGATATTTTAGAATAGATGATATGTTATTAGCACTATGCGTAGTGTTGTATGGCACTATTTTAGATAGTGCGTATGTGATATCAAAATGTATCATGCTCGCCAGCGAGATGCTAGCTGTCGCCCAGCATCTATATTTCTACGGAAATCCAGCGCATTGCCCACCACTGGACACAATCGAAAACTTGGTGAAAGTGTTGCCAATGATTGTCCAAGCATTATGGCCAAAAAATAGCCCTTTATTGCAAATACCACATATCACCGAACAAAACTTACATTATTTTCGTCGTGTAAGCATATTTTCTGTTGAAATAGTTTTATTTTCCGCATTATTTCTGTAGCTTCCTCTTGCAAAAAGCCAAAAAGTATTTTGTGGTATTCGAAAAGAAAAAAAGTAAAAAAAGCATTTTTTCGTTTTCCTGAATTCAGAAAAATTTTCCTTTCATTTTTTTTTTTTGAATTTTGTTGATTAAAAATTCATGTATTAAATTATTTACATCAGTTTTCAAACCGTATGTAATGTCAGATTACTGTTTAAAAAAAAAAAGAATTTTAAAAATTTATTCAGTTGTTACAAACGTGATTTGTTTCAGAATCGTCTAATTACCTGTGCAGATCTTGCAAATTTAAGCGAAATCAAACGTCGTCAGGTATTGCAATCGTTGAGCGATGCCGAATACAGTGATGTAGTTTTTGTACTGCAGTCGATGCCTAGGTTAAATATTGATCCTCGTTTTGAGGGTAAGTAAATTCATTCCTAATCAAAAGGTCAATTTCTTTTTTTTTTTTTTTTTGCTTAGTTCTTGTTATTTTGATGTATTGCTCTCTCTTTCAACTTCTCTTTTGCAGTACAAGGTGAAGTTGATGCTCAAAAAGTAACTGTTGGTTCAGTTGTTACTTTGAAAGTTGTTTTAACAAGAATGCCGCTGTTAGATCCGAACAAACGGAATGAAGAAATGCGTGAGACTAATGGAAGGGTATTGTTAACTTCTTTTTTTTCTTATGAAATTTTTTCAGATTTGAAATTGTTTTTTAAAATCAGGAACAATATTTATATGGTACAGATACTTTTATTTGTTTGCGTACTTGTAGGAAGCAGCAGAACCGGTGGAGATGGTAGATGATGAAGAGGAAACAAACGAAGATAAGCCAAAAAGGAAAGTTTGGGAAAAACCGAAAAAGAAACAAAACAAAACAAAACCAGCAAAAAATAGACAAGGACAGAAAACAAGACTAGTAAAAAAAAATGTGATTAAGCCAGAAGACAACAAAGGGAAAGTGGAAGAGCAAAAAGACAAGAAAGAGAATAATGATGATGTGGAAGCAATGAGATATAGCGAAAACGAGGAGCCAAGTGGTTCCGAAAAAGGATATAATAAAGAGTTGGTTTTCAAGTTAATTTTAATGGTTATAATTTTTTCTAATGAATCAAAAATGATTCAGTCAGGGAATCCTTTATGCTATGAAACCAGTGTGTTAGAATATCCTATATAGATAGGGTGGGATAACTTTGTGATTAAATTTTTGTGGAATGCTTCGTAATTCGTAGTTTTCTTTTTTTGGTTTTTTGATGTACTCTAGAAAAAGTGTGTCTTTTGAAACGGATTTAGAACTTTCTGTGCACTTTTTTCCAGCGAAAACGATAGTAGTTCAGAAAAAACAGATGAGGAAGAATCTGATAATGAAGATTGGGTAGGTGAAAATATGGCGAAAAAAGAATCCATTTTGGAGAATAAAAGTAAAAAGACTCATCCAGTGCATTGTCCTCGCTTTCCGGGTGAAAAATTCGAGTGGTGGTGGTTACTACTCATTGATAAGAAACTTCGCAAGTTGGCCGTACCAGCAGTACATTGCACAACACTTGTTGGTGAGCAGACGGTAAATGTTTTGTCTTAGAAGCAGAAAATTGTGCTCTTTAGTTGATTTTTTGCTGAATAAAGTTGTTGTTCTGAGATCGGAAATGTCAGTAAGCCAATAGGAGGCGAAAGTAAAAAAAAAAAAAAAACCAATATATCTGCTCATCATCAATTTTTTAAAAAATAAACACAGTTTATATTAACTATGGTGAAGACCAATTAATCGTATTCATTAAATGTCATTAATTTTAGGTAGAAATAAAGTTCGCAGCACCGCAGAATAAAGGCATATATTATTACAATTTATTAGTTAAATCTGACTCATATATGGATTGTGATTATTCGATCGATCTAAAGGTCAAATTTCGTTTGCTCTTACGCAGAAATTTTTAAGAATCATTGGGATGTACTGTAAAAATTTTATTTTGAACAGCATGGTAGTCGTATCTGATAATTTTCCTGTGAGAAGTTAAAGGGAAACATTTGAGCGTGGGACATTTCTTTACCAACTTTTAACTTCAAACCGTATTCCAGATTGTTCTACCTTTATGTTACTTTCAATTGCAACAAATTATAAAGATGGAATACATGGCTATTGTAGTTTGAATTTAAGATTATCGTCAAGTGCAGTTTTGTAATTGAGTTTATTACATGTTCAAAATGATATGTTAGATGTTTGCCGAAAAAACTGTAGAAAAGATAAATGAGAAAAGATGGAAAAGGATCATTAGACAGTAGATAATAATAGATAATAATCATGCACATTTTTATAACCATTCTTTTCATATCCAATTCCAAGCCCCTACAAACGAAAATTTTCAGTTAGATGTACACGAGGCGAAGGAAGTGCCCATTATTAAATACGAGGATTCAGATGAAGAAGAAAGACTGGAGGATTCATCGGATTATACGGAAGATTCGGAGTCAGAACATGAATAGGATTTTGCAGGGTTAACATTAGCTGTTGTGAAGCAATTACTATTATGTTAGTGTTTTATGAAGTTGATGGATCCATCATCAAATTTTTCACTTTTATTCTAACTGAATTAATTTAAATTTCTTCTAATTTATTGATTCGATAACAACATGGGAAGTTTAATAATCCCGTACTGGGATATCTAAAATGCATCTGGTTTCCCATTAATTCTTATATGTATCTACGGGTATTGTTATTAAATAACAACAAAGTCTCTCCAACGTTACTTGTTATTTGGAGGACCGTAATCTCCGAAAAGATAAGTTACCTTTCCTGTGATATTGCATTTTTGCATAATTAAAAACTCATTTTCGAGCACTTGGACTCTCAGTTGCTGTCGAGTATAAATGCTTTCACTTCTCATGAATAGTCCTGAAAACTAACTATAGTTTCAGTAGGATGAATCAGTAGTGTAAGATGACATATTTCTACATGACTACTGTTTATGGATAAGATACTCACTGATCAAAATTAATCAGCTGTTATGGATCCTGACTAAAGTGACAATTATTTCAACTTTCCGACATAAGATTAACATTCCTTCCTTCAATCACTTCAAAAAGGCACCAGTATAGCTAAATTTATTCGAAATAAAATCATTGTAGAAAGATACTGATTTGTGGCATTCCTATACTACTAAATTTTATTCGATATATTATTTTCAATAGTTACGATTCATTTGGTTCATATGAGAGCAGGATCAATAAAAAAACAAAAAAAATTTTACCTTTTGTATAATGCTAGATAGATATTTTGTAACTTGGACGAAGATGCATGCTAATGATAGTTCCTCTGTTGTGCTGAACTCTTCATGTTATGAATTTTTTTCTGAGATTCCAAGAATGCCATAGTAATGTATACAAAAGAATAATGAAAAACAGGTGTAAAAAATTTGCATCCACGTACTAACAATGAATTTAGAAAAAAATGGTTCGTATCATTTTTGAAAAATTACATTTTCTTCAATATTATGAAATAGGGCAAATAATCAATCTACAAATAGAACAAATTAGAAGGAAAAGTTCGCGGCTTAATTATAGTATAAATAATCGGAAAAAGTGTGGAACAAAAGCCCTAAGACTGGACAAAGTTCTGGTCAGTAATTGTCAAAGGAAATGAATTTATCTAAATTTTAGCTAACTATCCCGGTTTCTTCATCATCACTCATCATGGAAAACAGTCTAAAAGCCTGGACTCCATTTTATCTTTTGTCGACTATTTCGTTTGACAACTCTCTTTAAGAACGTGATGCATATAGGTATGCTCTACCATTCAGGTACAGGACACTTAACTATAACCTGACACTAAAATTAGTTTTCGTTCATTTTTGCAGATATCCTTGATTGATGTGTGGTATATTTGGAGTTCTTAGCTAAAATTTAGAGACTGTGATACATAACGAAATAAATGATGAAGAAAAAAAAAATTAACCGGTTTAAGTGATATTGAGATCTCGATTATCCCAAAATCTTTCGAAACAAAATTAATTTCAAAAGGAAACCAAAGCTTATGAAGTTTGAAATGACATAAAGAACAAAACATAATCAGTATGAAAATGCATAATTAAATTTCCTTTCAAACTCATTTCAAATTGATGGTATTTTATAGCAGATTTCTGGGTTCAATGTGAAATTTTTTCTCTAGTAACGAAATTCTTCACATACATGGTTGAAAGTTTAAATAGCTTGAAATCTCTTTCCTCAGCGCAGCAAAATCAGGAAGACGAAAGGAATTTTCCTCAGTGCAGTAGCAACTCAAGAAGACGAAAGGAATTTCAGCGATGTTTTTTATAAGTGAATAAAGTTTTGCGATTCAAAGATGTCGATGATAATCACTTCGGGAGAATGGAACATTTAGAATTAAGCAAAATGAAAATGAAAACTGGAATTACGAAAACTAAATGCTTCAAAAAATAGATAATTATCACAGCTTGAAAATTTATATCCTTCTAAGATTTACCTCAAAGGCACTTCCTTACTGGAGGTTGTATTAAGGACAACCGCGACCTTAAGAGGAATACCAAAACCTTATCAATATTAATTCTTCACCTACAATCATTCCCCCAAGAAGTAGCCAATTTATCTAATTTCCAAAGTGAAATTTATGCTTGTCCAGCTAAATTTAGTTTTTATCCACGTAAACTTAGGATGCTGCGATGTCTAAAGGCACTTAATTTTATTGGTCAAGAAATAATTTTTTCGACTAACAGAGAAGGTGTGTATACCTGATGTCCAAATAATCCAATGGTTTCTCTGCTGTACGAATAGAATCATCATAAAAATAGACTAGATCTATTATCTTTTTCAAATTAGATATAGTGGTGTGATCATCGCTTTTTTCCTTTCGACTAAACTTCGAAGACAATAACACGAAAAAAAAGAAAACCGAGAGAAAGAATACATTTTTGAATTTTTTTGAAAGTTCGAAGCAAAAATCACATATTAATCTCTGTGCAACTGGCACATCACATTTAGTGCTAATTCACCGGGAATATCTCTTTATGAATTACCTCCGTCGAATGATGATTTATCAAAGTGACGAACAATATCTGTGACAAGATCATGATGTTGCTTAACAACATTATCCCAGCCTGGCGTACATGTAATATTTCGCGGATGCTGAATGATAAATTCCACAGCACGGTTTCGAAGACGCGGTGCACTGTAGATATCCGAAACGATGAGCAGTTCGCAAACATTTTCAAATGTCAATGCCTACAAATGAAAAGTTTCGGATATAATATTACAAACATCTCTTTAGAGTAGATTAGTTTTCATTTTGTTAAAAAAGCATCTAACTTTTTTTGCAGTTAAACGCATCAATTGGATTCTTCCACTCAGAGGATATTGGTAATTTTTGTTTATTTGATGTTGACAATCGTTGTGTATTGCGTATTTTAACTAATATTGCTGTATATTGTACATCTAGTACTGTAATTCATTCTTTTGCTCTTCTCGGATATTTTGTTAAAATAGATGCTTTAAATGGTCTTTTAATAGAGTTTTTTGTAATTTTACTAGCTCTGGTCTGTATTATACACAACATTCTGAAATTTGGCTGCCGGTTATAGTTTTATGCCAAAATCATGGCTTCAGAATTAAAGTAAATTGAACAAAAAGCAAAAAAATTTGATATATTCACAAATTTTACCTGAATTAACGCTTTTTCACAGTGACTTTTCAATTCTTCAAGTCGATACTTATCTGCAGCAATCAGCAAATCGGAAGCAAATGCAAATTCATTAACATCTCTTAAACAACGACCACAGTAAATAAAATTCAGCATTTCCGTTACAGTATCGTATTCCAGATCTTCGATTACCATTACACCCTATAACAAGATGATATTCATTCAAAATAAGCCAAAGGAATAAAAAGAAAGAAAGAATGAATTTCACTGAACATTTTTTTGTGCTATAAAGTGGAAGTGCTGGTGAAACTGAAGTGCATGAAGTATTGCAATATAATTCCATATCAATAATTATTTTGCATCTTGTTATAAAAAGATTTGTCGAACTGAACTGAACTTTACAATAACTGAACCAATTAAATTGAAGTAACCGTTTTAGCTTCATTTGTATCTTCATGCCTTAGCATAGCAGCAAAAACCGGAGATCTAGCCGCTAGAATGGCACGATGAACTCTAATTTCTCGTTCGCCTACTTTTATTGCAAAATCAGTCAGTACGTCATCTCTTAACATTTTCAAATAATCTTCTGTTAGCTGTTGCTCGCTATTGCTCTGAAAAAAAAAATGAACTTATGAAAGTAAGTAAATGTTATTATTTACCCGTTTTTTTTCCACCAAACACCCCCCTCATAATCAGAAATTGTACATTGTAATATGATAATAAAAAAATTTTTCAGCTAGATTGTTAAAACAGACTCACAGTTAACATCTCTTCTAATGTTGTCGTAACAGTTTCCACTGCTACATCTATCTCAACATTCACAATAATTGAATCATTTGGTAATATCTGTGGAAATAGAACATCCCGTTTTATGTATGAAACATAATCAGAATGAGAGGGATTTGGATGAATACGCATTTCAATCTCCTTCATTTCGCTCGTTCGTAAAATGAAGCTAAAAGAGGAAATAATGCAGTAATCAAAAATTAAATATTGGATAGAATAACTTAGCAATATCCTAAGATGAATATTACTCATATTATACGTCAAAAGCACAACTATAGAAAATAAAGATCTGGTGATGAAAATAAGCTTTTAATATTTCTTATCAATAACTTTGCTTTGTTAACAATTTGCATTATTATTCTTTTATCTTGATTTTTTTAAGCATAAAAATTAATTCATATAACTTACCGAGATTTGAATCCAATTTTCCCATTTTTGCACGGTGTATTCGTATTACTGACCACTCTATTAAGACACAGAAAGACAAAATCTTTGTTGTTTTCACCATTTCCTTTTGGGTAAATTTTGATTGACCAGGTAAGCGTGTCTTCACCACGATGTAGGTGGACAAAATTTTCCAAGTATTCCTGGTAACAATGCGAAAAATTCTTAACTGTCCAGCTATGTTTCACATGCTGAAAAAAGCTAATCATTTCCAATCTCTATCATTCTTCAAAACTATATCACATAACTTCTGCTCTCGAACTTAAGTTCCGAGGAATCAATTAAATTATAAATGAAATATGCTTCTAAATAATTTTCCGAACAATTCCAACCACACTATCTGCTCTCAAAATTACTTGGAATTTTCGTAACTTTTGTATCCTGGAAAGAAATATAGATTTTAATTCATTTAAATTCCAAAAACAGCAAAGTGAATCAGGGTTATAAAAGTACAAAATAATCTACAGGTACAATTGAAAACTAAATAATCCTAAACGAACCTCTACTCTGATCTCAGTTTGCGAAGAATTTGAGGAATGAGAAGCAAGCGTCGATGAAGATTCGATTGGCATACTTAATTCGGAATTTGACGGCTCCATTCTTCAAAAATTCCTGTGGAAAAAAACAAATTCATTATGAAAGAAGTAAAAAGCACAACAAAAAAAAAAAAAAGAACTTGGACGCAATGGTTTATATTTTATTATTCACTACAGTGTTAAGTGTTTACATCGAAAAGAAACGACTTACTTCAACACAGTATGTGACAAAGTCGAGTTGCTCCACGAAATGAATCTTTAACAAATTTCAACTATAAAATATCATTCATCACTGTAAGGTTATTCCAACAATATACAACCCTGAAAAATTTTCCTCATGAACTTCGACAAAAAAAAAGATTTCATCAGATTTGATCATTTCATCATATATGAAATCCTGCTATCTTTTATTTTAAATGAATAATTGTTTGATGTTAAATTTAAAAGTATCAATTAACTGTCCAATAAGACAGTGTGAATTTTTGATCAATACAAGTGGTCTTATAAAAAGCTTTTTAATGGACATCAAAATAAGAAATCAAATAAACTAAACAATAACTTATTGTCGAAATAATATGCTAAAATGATTTTGAAAAAGCAATAATGAATTCAACATTCATTTAATCAACAATGGATCAATCAACAACTAACTAAGCAATACATTGTCATAATTTTCACTCCTAAATAAATGAAACTATTCGTTCATTTTAAATATGCTCAATTTTATACAAACAAAAAGCATTCAATTAATCTAAAATTTTCTAACTTAGATCTCACTCTGGTATATGGATTGTGACAGCAACATAGGAGTAGAGAACACAATCCCAAATAATGTCATGAAAGCTAAGAAAATACAAAGACAACAAATATTAGTATGAAAGCCTAGTTTCATTGGGAGAGGCGGAGAAGCGGGGAAAAAAAAGGGCCAGAAAACAGATGTGGCAATACGTCAGTTATTACATGGATATAAATGACGAAATAATAAAATTAAGAAAATACCACTAATATGTTTGGTTAATGAGCATAAAACAAAGCTTTGCTTAGTAAAGAAACTAACTTGTCATGAATGAAAGCAGAACTTAATTGGGCAGTTAATTAATCATCGCAGTTCATTCAATTCTGGATTTTTCAATATAATTTTATTATCGACGCCCAGAAATAAAATGAGATGGCTTAATAATTCAATAACTTAATATATAAATAAAATTCCACAAAGAGTTGCTTTGTGGGATTTTCTAGCTTGTTCAGTATAACGAATATTTGCTTAGATGTCAAGATAGAATGAATTAAAATAAATTTGTAGATAATAAAAAAAAAATTGCAGAAGGGAAAGTTAACACTGTAAAATGACAGACAACTCATCACAAAATAAACCATCCTTTTTGAATTCACTTTCTTTACAAATATATTATCAATAGAAATCTTCAAAAAAAATTGTGGGCTCTAAAATGAAAGCAGATTTATAGGCGCAAACAAGCTTATAGCACCATCACTAATAACTTTGTTGAAGATATATCACGGAATAATTTATCTGCAAGCAAAATATCTAGTCTTAGTTTTTAAAAAATTTCAGGCAATTTAAAATCGAATTTGTATTCATAAACATACTTCATTCATTATATCACTACAGTTTTCTATCCAGAGAAAAGTGAAAAGAAATTTTGGAACTAAATTAATTGCACTTTAAAAGGCAAAAAAGCAGAAATGCTCGAGCTGCTATCAGCTATGATAGTTGCAGTTGAAGAGAGCAGTAAATGCTTTTCTCTGTAGTTGAAGAGAGTGGAAAATGCTGCATACTTTCCCCAAGTTGTTAAAAGATCGAAAAAGATTTCTAAACATTGGGTAAGTGAGAAATCAGGGAAGTATTCAGAAGTGACGATGAAATAGTCTCTGGTGTGGAAGCTTTAGAAATCGACGGAGGCGAAGTGCCATCCGATAGAACACGTCCTTTCAACCAATTTCTGTAGCGGATCATTCGTGGCGAAATATGCAGAATAAGAGATAAAAGTGAGCCATGGTAACAAGAACGCCATACTGATGAATACTCACGTGACCGAACAAATACAGCGCATAACGTGGCAAAAGCATGTTCGAAAGCTTGTCGCACTAACTGAATATTATGCGAACAGCGTCCGATATCGTTCCCTTAAAAGCTCTTTAAGCACTGATTTACCTGTTGGTCAGATATGATATGTTGGTCACATAAGCTAAAAGTTTAAATTTAGCTATGAAAATGAATGCAATTCGTAACTGAAACAGTTTTTCTATCATGTAACACTAAAATATTAATTACAATACAAAATAAATATAATTAAGACAAATCGGAGTCCTCGCTCGTCACTTGTATTAGACAAATTCTTGAAAAAAAAATTTTATACCTGGTTGTAAAGGATCCTCAATGCATAACATCGAATTCGATGGCCTATTCATTTGTATTAAGATTTCATCCTTGCAAACATACGCTCCACCTCTCTGAATACGTAAAGCTGTTTTCATGTAATTGAATTCCTGCCCATAAAGTTGCAAAAAATTAAGCAACAATACACCCATATTTATTTCCGTGATTCCCTTATAAGAATAATCGCACGATGGATGAAGCTGTAATTATCAGAAATTATTACTCCAAATACTGAATGTTAATTCTTACAAAGTATGATTAAACTTGCTGAATTTTTAGAAATAACTGAAAATTTCGGATTGATAAATTAAAAAAAACAAATGCTTACAGCACAGTTTAAGAAATTTGGATCTAGAAAAAATACCTGCAAAAAACTAATCAGCATTAAAATAAGCCCATAAGATGATAAACCACCAGTGAATACCTGAAATATTGATTTTAAGAGGAAGAAGCAAGCACAACTAGCCATGAAGAACATATCATATATGCTCCACATATAACCATTAATAAATCAGCAGAGTAATATTTGGTTAAAAAAAAAAAAATTGTAAGAAATAAATGATAATGCAAAAGTGCATTAGTGCAAAGGAAGAAAGACTACTAAGTTAGATAATTAATAATGCAACTTTTAACAACAAAAAGATCATACTTGATTTAATTGTCGTTGCATTAAGAACTGCTTGAGGACCAACACCAATGGTTCGAGCACGGGATACCGCATTTTCATATCCTCAATAAACTTTGCTGAACGTACACCTTGTACTGTATTGAATGATATATCCAGATATATCTTTGTATCCTTGTCAACCATTTTCACGATTGGTACAAATGCTTTATCAAGCACATTAATTGATTCCGCAATTCCGGATTCTCTGAGAAATAAAGTTCGAACTTATTAAGATGAATAAATCTGGTTGTTCATTTAACTAGTAATTCAATCATTTACTCCCGAAAATCACATCCTCAAATAAACATGAAATTTGAGCATTAGATAAATTAAACACACAGCATAGGTAAACGGCGCGATCCATAGCATTACCTAATTATAATTAATCAAAACTGAAAACAGCAAAATAATATCCAGGTTACATAATCGAAGATACAAACTTTAATGCTACTGCTGTTTTCCAGAGAGGAGGTTCCTCACTCACTAAGTCATTTTCCACAACAACGTCGATATCTGAAGTGGGTAAAAACAAGTTTGTATACAAGCTGCCAAATACATCAATCTTCGCTGTAGGCCAAATTCGTTGGAGGACCACACGAACTCGTTCGAAAACACGAAGTCGTAATGCCTTCTCTAGTGGAGATGGTTTCAACCACGCATACAGATCTAGTAATTCTTCGTGTAACCTACAATTTTCATACGGTCTTTCATATTTCCAAATCTTTACTTTTCTTTTCAACACTTTCTGAAACTATACGCTTATACGCTTTAGATAGCAGCTAAAGAAGAAAAAGTGGAAAAACATTACTAAACCGAACATTCGACCATTTATGAAAGACAAATTACAAGAAAATGAACTTATTTCCAATTTATCTAATTTATTTTTTTCACCAGTGCCATATTTCATATAACTATATGATGTTATCTTTTTCAAAAAATTTTCAGTAGAAGCAAAAGGAATGAGGCAAGAGCACAATAAATTCGAGCTAACCCTCGCAAAGAAAGTGCATATCTTCGACGACACCACGGTGCAATTAATGCAGTACCTTTTCTTGGTGGCCAATATACACGATCTGAAGAATCTGCTATGAAATTCAATTCTTCTTCCTCTTCTTCACCTTCCGAACTGCTTCTAAAAATATATTTTTATCGAACATTTTACACTTTTTAATTCTATTTTAAGGAAAAAATGGTTGGTCAGATGAGAATTTCATTATTATTATCTTATTCAAGAAGTATCGCTGGAAATGAGGAATGAAAAGTAGACAAAAAGAAGAGGGGACAGGTGCCAATGATAATAAAACAGATAAACCTCATCATTCATTTTATGTATCCCTGCACAAAAATTGCAACAAAAAGAACATGGAACAATGAAAATGTTAAGAAAATCAAGAAAATTTGAGAAAATCAAGAATAAATATAAGTAACTTACGAAGGTACAGAATCGTCACACTGATCGGCCACCTTAGAATTGTTATCTTTCAAAATCATCTTTAACTCCCATGAAACTGCGTTTCACTGAAACATGACTAATGTATGTCCATTAATCCACATTTCTCTACATTTCATTGGTCAAAATCGTATATACAGAGAACTTATCAGATATCAATTCACTTCACCTTTACGTTTCAAGGGTTCAAAAATTTTCAATGATCAATTATGTTGCTTACTCAGTCAGTTTTACTCGCCATCCATTTCAAATTTGTGAAATATTTTTCTTAAGAAAATTTCCTCGACAGTTGCAATAAATGATGCATAAATAAATATAGAGAAATTCATTCTTGTAAAATTTATGAGTTTATTCAATTCACATACAAGTGTCACATGTATACAGATGTAAATAAATAAATATACAAACGAATAAATAATTAAACAAATAAATAAATTCGTCAGTTCATAAATAAACATATCAGAAGAGCCAAATAGGCAAGGAGGCACCTAATTTATACCCTACCAGTGTTAAATAGATTTCATGAAAGGTGCCCGTAAGTGCCATCTGATTCATATGGATCAGAAAACACTTATTTGGAGACCCTTTTTAGTGATTATTCGCAAATAATTTGCAATGAAACGGAGTTAATAGATTTGATCAGAAACCACAGATTTTGCCAAAGAAAGATGGCTGATTTTTTCGCATCATCTCTTTGATATTTGTAAGAAATAGCTCTCACTGAGAAGATTTTAGGCCTATAGTCCTGCAAAAATAAAATTAACGTGCCTATGCAATTAGGATCATCTGATTATTTTCCACTTGACCTTTACCAATAGCAAAACAGAAACTTCCATTTCCTCCGAGCTTGCCGACAAAAAAAGGGAATTATCAGAATTTAACGGTCATAGCGGCCTGTTATAACAAGTTTGATATATGGCCATAAAGAGTGTGCTACAAGCTGATGACTTTTCTATACTGATCAGGATTTCCGATCGTTGGAGAGGAATTCGATTCAGTGATTCACTTTCCTTTACTGATCAGGATTTCCGGTGGATGGAGAGGAATTTGATTCAGTAATTCACTTTCCTTTACTGACCAGGATTTCCGGTCGATGGAGAGGAATTCGATTCAGTATTAGAAACAACTCTCATCGCTAAATTCTGGCATTTAAGATGTCTAGGTGAAATGCTTATCTACATGGCTGTGCTCTTTGGATATTTGCNGATTCAGTAATTCACTTTCCTTTACTGACCAGGATTTCCGGTCGATGGAGAGGAATTCGATTCAGTAATTCACTTTCCTTTACTGATCAGGATTTCCGGTCGATGGAGAGGAATACGATTCAGTATTAGAAACAACTCTCATCGCTAAATTCTGGCATTTAAGATGTCTAGGTGAAATGCTTATCTACATGGCTGTGCTCTTTGGATATTTGCTAAAAGGTGACTTATCTTTGTTTACGTAAAATATTTAATTGTACAAGTGTAAATACTTTTTCCACACGTGCGCGCTATACGTAGTCCTCGTTATATTCATGGCCAGTAAATGAGTTTTAATAGTCAATAAGTGAAGTCATGTTAACTAATTCGGTCTCACTGCCTTTAAATAGCATTCGCTTTCATAAATCGTAATTATTTGATTTACTTGGTAAATTAAGTTTAAACTTAGTTCGTAAGTCATTTAATTAAATTTTTCTTAATAAATCACCTCTGTTTTGCCATCCTGCAGTTAAATTATCACAGTTTTTGTATCACTGTGAATGTTTTAGCAGCTCTTTCTGGCTCCCTCAAGGTGATTGCCCGCACTTTAGGTACATGTTTCGATTTGTTACACATTGTAAATAAGTGTTCGGGATGTATGGATGACAAATTATAACGTGGACTTACGCAAATTGTAACGTGGACTTAACCTTGGACTTTCGTAATCAACTATCGAAGCGTTATAGTCGATGTAGTTGGTGCTGAAAATCTAAGGGTAAAACCAAATCATCTTGCGTGAAACCTACAAAAATCAAATCCATAATTAAGCAACTATACATCTCTAATAATTAATTTTTCATGTTTTTAGTAACCTGCCTTAATTGGCAGAATTCATTTAATACCTTTGCACTTTTAATTAATATTAAAAGCCGTTTTGTAGTTTTTTGTGATAAGCAATAGATGTTTGACAGTAGATTTCCCAAATAATGAATTTCATTGATTAATTATCTTTTCTGCTTTCAATTTGATTTTAAATCATATTTGCTCAGCAACTAAGCTAAAGTGTTAATCGTTTCTGTTAATGATTAAAGTATATATAGCTCTACTTATTTTATAAGTCATATAAATTACCGCGTTATTGTACTTCGCATGCATATGTTGTTGCTGGATGATTAAATGTCTTCAGATTATGCCCTTGGGCAAGTGGAATTTTCAGTTCAATTTATAATTTTCAGTTGTTGCTGCTTTCACACTATTGCAGCATTTCACTAGTTTTAACTTTTGGATATTTGGAATTTAGATCAGCAAAAAAATTTACAAATTATGGGTTTTCTGCTTTCCAAACATGTTCCATCGGTATATTTTTTTTTATTGTAAAGTGCATTTCCTTTGAAAAAAATCAACTTGCTTTCTTCGGAATAAGTTAGATTATAAGTACCTAAGTGGTTGAGATATAGTTTTGGTCTATTATTGTTGGAACAGATCCTTATTTTTACATTTGGTTGACTGTAACAAATTTAAAAAGTTGTTAGCACATAACAAAACAAGGGTAAGCGAGCGAATAAGGAAATCACGTTGTACGGAGAAACAGGTACCTACAGAATGATATTAATAGAACTGAAGAATGCAAAAATTTTTTCAAACAAAAGTTTGTCAAATTTAACTTTTAGGATATGGCTGAAGTACAACGATTTATTGATGAACTGATTGCAATGAAAAAAGTTGGTTTTCCTTTCATACTATCTTTTTTATTTTCTAGAGATTACTGATTCCAGTTGCATTTTGATAAAACAAAATTGTAGTATGAGATATCAAACTTCATTAACTTGCATAATTTTAATTTGTATTCTTTTTCTCAAACATCAGTTATTTTCACCAGTCTATTCGATACAATTTGGAATTTGATTGAATTTTGAAATGTTTTTACAGATAGTAGTAATATCGAAAAGTTGGTGCATATATTGTAAACGGGTACGTAGAGCGCTTGACGAATATCCTCTCAAAAATGATGCATTGGAATGGATCGACATCAACAAAAGATCTGATGGAAAAGAAATTCTGGATTATATGGAATTGATAACTGGATCAAGGTAATATTTACGCTATTTTATCGTACTTTTCCTTAGCTTAGAAATCATTATGAGTTTTAGGGCGCATTCACATTTGTTCTTACAGTTTCTTTTTCTATGAATTTCTTCAGCGATGGGTAGTACAGTTGGTGCACAGTGAAGGAGTCATCAGAGAAGGAAAAGTGAAGCTGAAGAGCATAAACCTGGTTCAGAAGCGAAGATTCAGAGTGGAACTACCATATTTGTTTGTGTGGGAATTTTTAGCGGAAATCCTTCCAAGTTTTGCATTTTAAATGATGCAGACAGTTCTTAAAGATGATACTTAAAGAGAATGGAGAAACGTAACTTCAGTAATTTCTAGTTCTGATTTAGATTTTGGGACTCGAAGAACGGTGAAGTTTCAATGTTGTCAAAATAACTAGTGCATTACGCTAACGATGCGTTCATTGATTGTAATATTAATAATTTTCAGGAAGGTACCGCGAATTTTCATTGGTGGTGAATTTTTTGGAGGTTGCGATGAAATAAATGTAGCAAAAAAAAACGGTGTCTTAAAACAGAAACTTAAAGAAATTGGAGTTATATAAAAAAAAATTGAAAACAATTATATTTGAAGGATTATACATTAAGACTTAATGCCTTTTTAAAATTTTTACAGAATAATCATTTTGTCATGAATGATGCGTTTATTATGAATGTTGTAATTTTCAATTTTCAAGTCACTTAATTTTCCGCATTTATGTAGTATTCCGCAAGTACATTTCCTAATAATCAAAGATAAACACTTTGGATCCACATACTTCTTTGGCTTCCATCAAATATTATTGAAAGACAAGATAATGAAGAACCTGGGATGATTGCATGACAAGATAGCCAGAAATGTTTAAACAGGCGAGCTAGTACTGATATTTGCAAAAGTTTATGATTCTAAAAGTATTTTTATTCCAAAATCGCAAATTGTGGGAGAAAAATTTACTGTGAAAAATTTAAGAATAAAAGTCTATTTGCAAATGACCCTCTGATAAAATGTAAGTAAAGATCTATTTGCAAATGACGTTTCAGTAAAATGACTTTCTGTCTTTCTGGTTTTGATGTATTTGATACATTTGGTGATAGAAAAGATGTTGGATTAATTACATAATTCAATGAAAAAAATTTTCATTTATCATTGGTTAAATAATTTTTAGGTGTAAAGTGAACTTATCAATAGGTCATCTTCATCTTCGTTATCATTGTTTTGCTCCATTTTCAAATTTTTCCTTACACCATATGCTCGATTATTTCGGATTAGATTACGTCGTCGTCGTCGACGACATCGCAGAATGGTCATCACAAGCAATATAATGGACAATATAGAAGCTATAGCAATAAGCCATTCATTGGACATTGTAAATCGAAGAATAGATGTAGTAATGTTTGATGGCTGAATTATTGAATTAATTTTATCCATTCGTATTGCTGATTTCATCTGTGCTTCATAAGGTATATTTATATTACTATCTTGCCACTGCCTATAATAAAAGCCTAGAATACCGTGATGTTCAACTGAATTAGTCATACAGCCATACAAAAAGTTTTAAATGACCTTTCGAAGCTTAAAATACTTCAAAGTTCATAATTCCTATTTTAATAGTTTATGTTTTCGAAATTGACAAAAACCTTTTATCGCAATTGAGTTCATCCGATCCATCAGTACATTGTGCAATACCATTGCATAGATCATACTGTGCAATACATTCACCGTTATTGCACATCCATTGCCAAGAACTGGGACAATTTAATACTTGGCCTGATGCACATGATATTAGCATCTCTGAAAGAACAAGACTGTCACCAAGAATGTCACATTGAAGATAATAAGATATCAAGGACAAGTTAACACTTGGCCTGATGCACATGATATTAGCATCTCTGAAAGAACAAGACTGTCACCAAGAATGTCACATTGAAGGTGTTAAGATGTCACTCTTCCATTCTGTCTACAAATTGTTCTAGGCTTAAAAGGTATTGTTAATATTGGCCTAAATCGTCAAGCACCTTTGAAATGGCATTTAGAACGAAATGTTTATCTTTTAACAAATGAACAAAATGCTAGCAATCCCAGCTCATTGATTTACAAAGTTCTGGCTTCTGGCTCTATGTGTTAGACCTCTCTTTCCATAGTGTGTATAGGCAGTTGCAATGGAACAGTAGGCTAGCCTAGTTAGGATCGATAGTTAATCATCATTGCTCATCACAAGAGCCAGTAAAGAATAGGCTTTACTTTATTGCTAATAATTGTAATTAAAATTAAAAACTTGCTTTCGACAGCAAAGATGCCAAAAAAGATTTGACAAAACAACCTTCCAGAACTGATCTTTCGGCTCAAAAAGCTGATAATTGTAATTAGAATTAAATACGCTCTCGACAACAAGAAGATTAAACAGAATGATCTTTCAGAATTCACTTTTCGCTTCGGAATCAGAATCGTCCTCTTCTTCCAACGTCTGCATATGCGATGCAGATAACTGTGTACTTAAATTCAGAACATCTAATGAAGAAATATCAAAAGTCGTGAATTTCTGTTATTTCTTTGAAATCCTAAAATTTCTTAAATCAAATTTACTTGACGTCAATCAAATTATTAGCATGTTGTCATTCCACGTACGTGCAAAACTTGTGTGTATGTGCAAATGTATGTGTGTGTGGCGTATGTTGTGCATGTCCATAATATTGTAGTCTAATAGAAGTCATCGATCTATGGTCAATAATTCTACGTGCGTGTAAAGTCAAGAATTTGAAAGTTATGATTAATAATTCATCTTGATACGATGTGTGTGTATATATGTATATGTATGTGTGCATGTGTATGTATGTGTGCATGTGTGAATATGTATGCTTATGTATGTATACATGTGTGAATATGTATGTGTGCATGTGTGAGTATGTATGTGTGCATGTGTGAATATGTATGTGTGCATGTGTGAATATATATGTGTGCATGTGTGAGTGTGTATGTGTGTATGTGTATATATGTATGTGTATGTATGTATGTATTCGTGTGTATGTATGTGTATATGTATGTGTATGTATGTGTGCATGTGTGAGTATGTATGTGTATGTATGTGTGCATGTGTGAATATGTATGTGTGCATGTGTGAATATATATGTGTGCATGTGTAAGTATGTATGTGTGCATGTGTGTATAGGTATTCTTGCTCATTTATTTTTGTTGCACGTAAAGTTGACTGTGTTTGCAGTAATAATCATAATGGATGTGGACATCAAACTTGCAGCTGCAGTTGCATGTTGTTTGCAAAAAAACATTCGGAATTATCAATGGGTGATTGATTTCGTTAAATTATTTTTCAATGTTCATCGAACTTTTTTTTTTGTCACTGTTAAATGAAAACGATAACAACTGAAATTCTTGCAAATTCAATTAAAAATAAATTTTTAAAATTCATACAAAATAAAACGAGGAGATAGCAAAACTTTTTTTATCGATTTTTTCCCATTTGATCGCATCGATTTATTCAGTAATTCCAATATTCAACTATAATTATAGCTGAATGAAACTCAAGACACACAACAATCGCAATTTTTTGAAAAAATCAAACATCTCACGCGAAGTTATTTGACATCACGAAATATCACATCAAATCCAACAACGAGTGTAGAGCAACATAGAACGCATGTCAATCAGAACAGGTAAATTTTAACTTTTAAAATTTTAAATTCAATTTGAAAAATTGAAAATTTTAACGCAACTATCTGCATTCGTTAGCTTCCTTTTGATTTCATTTTCTTATCTAGTAAACTAATCTTTTAAAATTTAAGATCATATTTTGACTCAAAGTAATAATTATTGAATTATCAACATAGTTTTTCATTTAAATAAAAATTCCTTTGCTTGAGCATAGAGTTTTCGCACTGTTGAAGACGCTACTATAAATTTATCACATATAAGTGGGGGTAAGTAAAGTGTTAATATGATGAAGATGCTTATTTATTCAGATCTATTGATTATAAGTCGAATTATACTAAAATAATTTCTTTTTAACTTATTGTTTCCAGGATTCCGGATAATGTTAATCTTCAAGCAATGTTGTCAGAATATTGCTTGGAAAGTACACAGAACAGAGAAAATAAACAAAAAGCAAACGAAAAAAAGCAAACAAACAGAAAGAAAAATGAACGGACAAGAAAGGAAGGAACAAGAGCATCAGCTACGGAAATAGTTATTCCAGCTAAGGTTGTTGAGTGGAAAAGTAAACTAGATCATCTAAGTTTCTTATTCAGGTAAGATTATCGTCATTTTAAATCCGATCATTGCTTAACATGTGCTTGGCGCAATATCATCATATTTATTCTGAGTTAAAAGTAACAAGCCGAATCTTTTTACTTACTAATTTGGAGGAATCATTATGTGCTGTTGGTTAGCACGAAAATAAACAGCTTATTTATATTTATACAAGAGTTCAGCTTCATATTCGTGATATTTTGAGTGAACTTTGTGAAAAACGATTTGAAACCATAATTTGATGAAGAATTATCTAAATAAGGATTTTAACTTTAACTTTCATTTTTTAATTCATAAATTTGTAGCAAATTTCTAAGAAAATCGGATTTTCTATTTTAATTGAAGAATAAATGAGATATTATTGGAGATATGATGAACAACAAAAGCAGTTTAGATTTATTTATATCTTTGATTTAGAGATCAAATATGAAACAAGGATGTGTAGAGCGAAGTCGAGCGATTTATAATTTGTCTTTAAATTGAACTTTTTCTCTTTTCATCTCCTAATCATGAATTCTCTATAATCATTTTAGCTCACTTTGTAATGGTACCATCTCTGCAGCCAACATGTATAACAATCTTAATGTGGAATTTCGTGATCTGATTACCTTTTTGTGTTACGCTTCTTCCAGCAAAAGACCTGTAACAGTTTTTGCTCCGGTCGAGGTATATGCTGGATCCTTGGTAAAGCTGCACCAGTACTATATCGTTGTTGCTCATAATGTATGTTCAAAAAAAATTTATTTCAGCAGGGAAGATATATTGTTTCAGATTATCATTATTACAGCTTTACCATGATTTTTGTTCTCAATCTTTTTGAACTAAATGAAGTTTTTTTGTCGGTATATGCGCTAATCCGAATATCTGTTGATTACTGAGTGCAATTATTAATCAATTCTTTATGTGAGAGGGTATTCAAGTTAATTTCTAGGATTCAAAAAAGTTTCTGTATACAGCAATTCATGAAGTGATATCATTCTGGCTTCGATTTCGACGTAAAAATTCAAATAATTTGTATAAGCATGATCAATTCTGGCTTCATACACGAGCTGTTATTACGCGAATGTTCCGAAACATCGTCATTCAGGAATGCATTCTTGTTGTTAAACATAGTTTAGCTTCAATGCTTAAAGAGTAAGTTGTATATTCATTTAGTGATATATTTATGTTCTTATATATACAGTTCATTAATAAAAGAGAAAATAAGTATTCTTGATCGAGTTTCTCTAGATTCTTCTATAAAATGCTTCTCTAAAATTCATTAATCGTTGTTTATGAAGTATTGATCTTGACTGGAAGGTTTTGAAGGTAAGATAATTTATAGGTATTTATTTAAATGCGAATTTATTTAAGTGTTATTTATTTAAATTCAAATGATTATTTACTTAAATGTGTAAATGGTTCAAAATGGGCATATTCATTAATTTCAGGTTAACAATGCTCGTTTTGGAAAATCAAGAATACAATTATGGCTTTTATGCATGCGAACAAATCGAGTATTTAATGACTGTGTTGTCACAGCAAATAGCACATGTGAGGTATAAAACAATTTGAATGCAATGGATCATTATTTGTCGTTATTTTATTGTAAAAAAATTCATTTTTGATTGCCATTTTTTCTGTCATGTACAAGTTTACGGTATGAATTACTTTTCTGTAAGAAATTATTTTATCTTTGTCTACTGCTTGCTTGAAATGTTATTGCCTTTACTGTAATTAATTGTTCAGTAATAAAAGAGTCACGGAATTCATTTTTCTCAACTTTCTTTATCGGAATTTTTCGGATGTTTTTTTTGCAGTCTCAATTTTTAGTTTTTCGGTGCATAATTAAGGCAATCAATCGATTAAATTCGAAGTCAAATGCTTATTCATCCAATGCAGTATCAATGCAAGTGCTTTAAAGACTTTCAACAAAATTAACAATTGCCATAAGCGACCTTTAAGACTGGTGCCACCAGTTGCCGAAATTGCTTTACAGTGTTGGTTCCGGGTTCTCTCGTTACTAATACCAGTTCAGGATCTGACATTGTTGATATGAGATGTGGTTCTTGTTAGCGGGTTTTAGTTTCATCCATATGTAGGTGACGTTTTTTTCATTTAATTAGTAATTTAGGTGATACAGTGAATGTAACAGATTGGAAGTTATTTGAGGACCGCGATGTCCAATTCGTCTGCTTCGCAATCATCCACGGTGAAGTTTAACACTCCAGATAACAGGTAAATGTTAAAATGTATTGGGATTATGATTGGAAGTTATCTGCTATGATTTTAAAAAAAAATTTAAAACTAACTTTAATGTTAAGTTAGTATATTCGAATTTCTATAAGTACTATTTTTACTAACCGTATTGGTGACTTTTGTATTTTTTTGTTTTTTAATGGGTTTGTTTTTTTTTCTTGTGGTTCATTTTCTTATCAATTTTTTGGGTCTTTAGTGGTTATTATACTTCTTTTGTCTTCTTTTATTAAGGGATTAATATAGACTTATAGGTTCGAAATATGAAG
The DNA here is from genome assembly GCA_029876185.1 of Mansonella ozzardi. Lineage (NCBI taxonomy): Eukaryota > Metazoa > Nematoda > Chromadorea > Rhabditida > Onchocercidae > Mansonella > Mansonella ozzardi. The sequence continues at coordinate 87,100 of JARVGP010000028.1, read as the reverse complement.
GAAGATTCTTGACGGTATTGTGTTATATTATAGGATAATATGGTTCAAGTTTCTAGAATCATCTCGTGAGTTAAGTAAACTAAGCTTTTATATGCAACAGTAACAGGTAGAGAAGAAAATTTAACAAATGGTGGAAGCCAAGTAAACGACGAAAAACAGAATTTAGAGACTTATGTGACGAAAGTGGTTCACAAAAAGTACGTCGTTCCAATCGAGAAATTCGAAAACCTAAATTTGATGACGAAATTGTTGATAGTATTTCTACGGCTAAAATAGTGCAAAGAAAACGACCGAGCGCTGAAAGATTTCATCATTCCCCGGAAGCTGTGGATCATTTTGTTGTATGCTCGTTATCTTTTTCTCGAATTTTTTTCTACAAAAATTCAAATTTTTGTGATAATACTTTGTAATGAGCAATCTTTCGATCGATATCTGAGTTTGATCAGAAAGTTATTTTGCTGGTATTATGCCTAACTTAAGCAAACCTGATGAAAATTCAGGTTTTGATCAGTTTTTTTTCCAAGTATTCTGAAGAATTTTTCGCTCTAGGAAAAAACTCAGACGACGAATCGAATGAAACTTGGTAAGAAACAATGTCGTACCTCTGAAACAAGCAACAGTGGAGCTCCCGTTGAAGTTAAAGGTCTTAAGAAGTTTCCGGGAAAACCTATTTGTCAGATGCAATCCGTTATGTTTACCGATAAAGTATGCATTTGATATACTAAGCATTTTAGAAATCGAAATTCCTGAAATTGAAGTTAAAATTAGACATCTTGTTGAAGTTTTGAGAAGTTTTATTTCTTCTAACACAATATTTTATTCGAGACATCGTAAATTTAAATATTTTAGTTACTGGTAATTAGGCTTCTCGGTTTTTCGTAACTTATCAGAATATTTATTTGCTAAAGAGACTTTCTAGAAAAGACGTGAACGATCCGCGAGTAAAGAAGCACGAACAAAAGAGTTAGCAACTTTAGCATCACATCCAACAAATCTCGCTACCGGTTTAACTGAATCATTGAAAAAATGGACCGCATTGGACGATGTCGCTCTTATAACAGCAGTAACTCGAGTACGGTATCAGACGAAATCATTTCGATAATTAAAATAGAATCACAAAAATTTTGTTATTTTTTTTGGAATCATTACTCGAGCTTTAAACTGTTTTGCGAAATAAGTGAAGCGAAATTTCTCGTAATCAGAATTAATTTGCAAATGTTTAGGTAAGCAGTCTAGCTGCTGTCCATGGAGCCGTTCGTTTTTCACGTCCGTTCACACGAGCCGAAATTGAAGAAAGGTGGTATGAATTGTTGTACGATGAGGTATGAGATTTTTTTTTCTTGATTTAACTATAAAAAAAATATGGACATAAAAAAAATAATGTAGATACCTATGATTGACATGTTCTGAAGTTAGGATAAAATCACTTATTATGCAGACTTATCTCTATATTACCTTTTTTTTAGATCTGGTGTATCTGCATTAACAGCTAGTTTTGATATTCCCATCCAATAATTTTATATCATCTACCATAATTCGAATTAAAGTTTCATTAAGAATATACTGATCTTGATCTTGTAAGATGAGTTAATTATTGTTAACAATCCGTCACCAGTTTTGAATTGATCCATCGAAAAATAACTTAGACATTAATTGTTATTATTCGTATCTAAGATGTCATAGCGACACATAGCGTATTTATTCTGGCAATTACACGGATAATTCTAGTTAATCTCCAAATGTATAGTTATTTATTACACAGAGAAAACGTGGCATTGTTGTTCTCTGATTTATATCTGACATTCATCACAATATGTTTGATGTACTATTTTACTGTTTTACTTTTAGAAATTAAATTCATATTTCAAACTTATTTTGTTCTGAATTTCATGAGATTGTTGTTAGATGTTCCTAGAAAATTGAGGAGAAATTTATTAGGGTTATTATAGACATGCCTTTCTGGACATATTTAAAATGCCTCAGTGAAATATCTCAACTTTCGCAAAATCTTTATTTGTATTAACCTTTTCTTTTCAATCTCGAATTTCCTTAATTTGGATTCTAGCAATTTTCGCTGAATAGAAATTAATGAAAAAAAATAAACCGTAATCGATGTTAATAAGTATCTGAACTTTTCAGACCGCTTCGAATATTGCAAAAAGGCGAATTGCAGATCTTTCGATGGAGACTATAAGTGCAGTGCAATCGAGAACGGTTTTTAGTGTTGAGGAGGAAGAGATATTATCAGCTATTCCATCCACAACTACCGGCAGTGATCTTGTGGTATTTGAGCAGGTTAAAAATTATTTCCTATTAGTGATCATTTCCGTATTTTTTCTTTGTTCCATGATTTCAGATTGTGGTTTTTTTGTTTGTTCTTTGATTTCAGATTATCGACTTTCGAAATCTTAATTTTTCATCATACCAAAATTACTTCAAATTTAAAATCCAAGATATGCACAGACTACAGAATGAAAAGAAATAGTAATTGATAATTCGCAAAAAAAAAACTGGAGATAAACAATTAATTGTGATACACCAAAATAATAAGATCAGAAGTGGAATTTGATGGTAATTGATGCAAACTTCGTGAAATTCAAAAAGTTTCGTTAATTTCCAGGTATTGGGACAACACAGAGAAGCATTCCATCATGCACGTACTGCATCTGTTTTACAGCAACACTGGCTGGAAATGAAAAATTGGGATTTGTTACAAGATCAGAAGAAGGCTAGCAGTCGTGTGCTAGATTTTGCGGAAATTGAACAAAGCCTGGAGTGGAATGGTGGCTGGGATCGGCATATTAGTTTCGAAGAAACAAGACTATGTAAAGCAGCAGTTTTGGCGGAGCGTGCTTGGCTTGAATGGGAAAAAGTTAATTTTTCTGTTTGCAGTTCCAGAAAATATCAGGATTTCAAAATTCTTTTTCTCGTTCTTTTTCTTCTTCTGTTTTCCTTCCTTGAATTAAATAATGTTAAAAATAAAGGCATTGCTATTAGGTAATTAATTACGCATTGTTTTTAATCACACAACCTAGCAACTTTCTTTTCGTTTCGTGATTGCTGGAGTTAGATTTTTTTAAAAATCATAATTTATTATGTTGGAAAATTTTCGAGCTACTGCTTAATTTCCTAGAATAAATATTTCTTATAGGTACATGTTGAAGCTGTTAGTGGAATATCCGACGATTCACAAATGGGTGAAGGCGTTTGGGGTGTTTTGAAAGGGCGCGTTGTGCGCTATTTACTTCGTGGCGAAACAATTCTAATAGGTCGCAACACACAGTTTCACAATGTATGTTGGTATACGGTTATAACAAAAAGCAAAAATATAAAACAAAATTTGTGATATATATGCGCAATTCTTGGAATTTTTAATATAAGCTACATCGGAAATCCGTTCCAACTCTCGAATAGCCTGGTAAATTTGTGATAATATCAATGACTAACTTGAAAATCGTTTATTCCTTGTGTAGGAGCCAAATTTATACACAGAAACACATTTTTGGTTGAGCATATAGCTGTCTTTGTCATCTCTGTTATGCATCAATTTCAAAAAACAAGGAAAATAATACAAAATACAAAACTTCCTCCATTAGCAGATATCAGAAATACTATCCAATTGCGCCACATTTAAAACATATATAAAGTACAAAAAGTTTTAAATGAATGAGAGATGAATGTGAATATAAAATGTCCTTAGAAATCAACTTCAATCATACTTTCTGATCTGTTAATTCAACTAGAAATATCAACAATAAGAAAGTCTGTGGGCTGACGGATCGTGTTGTAACTGATTAATAGTTCCACAGGTGAATTTTAAATTAATGTAATGAACCAATCAGTGTAGTTGTAAACAAACTTCCTTGTAAACAGTGCCTTGCAATTTCAGGTTGATATTAATCTAGCACTGGAAGGACCGGTTGCAACAATTAGTCGAAAACAAGCCATTTTGAGAATAACACAAAATGAGCAGCAAGCCAAGACAGTGGAAGTATTTTTATCCAATGTTGGAAAAGCTCCAATATATGTCGATGGTAAAACGCTGCTAATTGGTGATAAAACCAGGGTTTTCAATAATGCGCTGATAGAAATTGCTCAAATACGCCTTCAGTTGTTCATTGCTTTAGCGAGTAGCACCAGTAAGGGTGAAAATAATAGCAGTGGCAACAACAATCAACAAATTGAAACCAAACTAGCACCAAACGAACAACAACAATCGTTTAAAGCATTATCATCCGTTGTCCTACCACCACAGCCACCACTTTGAGCATCAATTGACTATTATCTATTTTTTTCATGTATTCGATACAGTTGCAGTAGATTCTGTAGCTGGTAGCCTAAAAATATTTAATTCCCATTTCATCTTATGAAATCTTACATGTTCAGCGGCGATTGGGCAACTATCATATCTTGACAGCAAGTTATCATCTGAAGTATTTATGACTGATTTTATATATACTGATGAACTCTTCTTGTGATTTTTTTTTTGGGTAAAAATGTAAAAAAAACTCTACCTTTGTGCTTTTATTACAGAAAGAGAATCAGAACTGAGCTGTTTTGGAAGTGAAGAGTGAGAATTATCGTCACGGCTTGTTTTGTATTGTTTAGCCGTAGTTGGCATCTTTTTCTGATTACCCATATTAAATACGAAATTTCGCCAACCAAGACGTTTTGAACCCTACAAAAAACAATATTATTATTATTGCTATTAGTTATTGCTATCAATAATTTTTATTACTATTATCAAAGTATCAAAATAGTAGCAATGGGAAAAATCAGAAATCAGCAAATTACTTAAATTCAAAGCACAAATTTCCAAATACAATAATCGAAATGAAAAATGGATGTGTAATTAATAAATCAACAATTTGTTATACATAACAATAATAATCATGGAGGTAAAAATTTTTTTAATTTTTCACAAGAATTACTTGTTGTTGAGCTGCCGAGAGTACTCCGTTGTAGATTTGGGAGCGTAGAAATCGTGGATACGAGTCTTTGCTCATCAAAGTGAAAATATGTTCTTCAGCCAGCGAAAATGCATGCCGTTTGGCTACTAACTTATCCTGCAGTGATTCCATTGTAGCTCCTAGAGTACGTGAATCAATATTTACCTGAAAACAAAATTAATTACCAATTGTATATTCTTAATAGAAATTCTAAAGAATATAGTAGCGATATCAGTAAATCTTTTAATAAACAGTTGGTACTTTGAGGACGACGCTATTTATCACACCGTGATTAAAAGAAGACATTTAATTTGATTGCCTGGGATTGATTTTTTTTTTTTTTAAATCCATGTTATCTCGTAGAAAAATCTATTGCCTATTCGAAAATAAATCATCAAACAAAATTTAATTAAATCTCAATTAGCGAATGTCAACGAAAAACATACCTGACAAGGTGCAGCAGATGATAAAAATTCCTCATAAATATGTTGTGCCTTCCTTTCTACTTGCTCATTTGCAGAAAATTTCAAATCTTGAATTGCCATCCAAAATCGTATATTTTCAGAGGAAAATTCGCTTTCTAGAAATGTTTCAAGAACTTGTCGTCCAATTGGATCGCGTACGAGTTCTTGTATTGAAAGGCCCCACCGTTTAACCCGTCGTTCAGTTGGTACTTCCACCCTGTAAATAATTTTTTATACAAAAAAGTTCATTAAAATTCAAAAAAAAAAGATATAGATTTTTAAAATTAAAATTTCCTTCTACCACTACTTTTATTCTTAAAATAGTTTATCAACAATATAAGCCATAAGATATAAGATTTTCATTAACAGAAATTACAGAATTGTAATTAATATATTTGGAGAACTTTCAAGAATTTTTTTTTAAATTTAATTAATATAAATACTTTATTTTTGTATATTTAAATTGCAAAAAACAATATTTATTAAAATGCAAGACGATCTAATAAAAAGAAGAGGAAATTATTTTTCTGAGTAAAACAGATGCAAAATAAACAAACTTACGAGTCGGTATTTAATACCCATAAATTAGTGTCATCAGATATCCATGGATTACTAGGTTGTGAAGTTGATATAAAAGGATCATAAGCATGAAACTGTTCGCACCAAGATACCATCCTAAAATCTCAATAAAATTTGATACAATCATTTAAACGATGACAGCATCAAGTATCCCAAATATCAAAGTAATGAAAAACCGAATAACTTTAATTTGAAATTAAAATAAGTAAATCAGTTCATCGATTTCTTTCTTCCTTACACTTTTTTCATTGAACTAATAATAAGATGAAAAAATGTTTCTTAACATCATTTTTATTTAGAAACTTTGTCACTTATAAACTTTGGTTTACTTATAAACTTCGTCAAGAATCGACTGAAGTATTCGTGTTTCAACTATCTGTTTGCGTACTTCTTTTTTGTCAAAAATCGGCAAATGTTTTCAAGTGATCGATGGTTATGCAATACTTAGTCAGAAATTTGTCAAACATATCAAAAATTGTAATTCTTGATTCAGATTCCTCATTATTAATGCATATTTTTGTCCCATAGAAGGGCAAACTGCAAAAAATGATAACCGTCACATATTGAGTATAGCAGCTACTACCAATGGAACAGTCGAACTTACATATCCAACAACCAGACCTATACTTTAGAATGCTTTTTGCATATCACTCATTAAAGTACGAAAGCAAATTTCATTTCCTTCTTTGTAAAAAAAAAAAAAAAAAAAAAGTAAAAAATGAAAGTAAACAAAAAAAAAATTTTCAAAATTTATTTTTTAAATTTTGATAAAAGGCACAGATAAAGAAGAAATACAAAGAAATTAATGTTTTATAGAGGGTCCTATCTCGTCAATCGTTGCTTGAAGAATTTCGCAAATTTCAATCGATCACGATAACCACTAGCGGTCTGGCTACCAGTTACCGTATTATCAACAACGCCTTCTGGATATGTCTGTGTACCTCCAGCACTTTGTCCCACAAATGAAGAAGGAACTTGAGCTGGTAGTGCATTTGGTTGTTCCGGATATGAAGGTGCTGGAGCTGGTACAGCTACAGGTAGTGGTTCTGCACTCAGTACTGATGGTTGCTCATGTTGCTGAATTGGTAGTTGCTGGGCCTGTGGGGGTCTTACTAGTGGTGGTGGTGGTGGTGGTGGTAATTCAGCCGGTCCATAGATACCACCCGCTCCACTTCCACCTCCACCGTACTGTGAGATACCACCACTTCCGTAACCAACTCCTCCGTCATAGTTTCCTCCACGTCCGTAAGCATCTCCACCGCCACTGTATGATGATGGTGAACCTCCATAAGAAGGTGCCCCATAAGCAGGTTGTTGTACATAAGCTGGAGCTGGTGCTGGTGCATATGGAGCAGGTGGAGGTGGCGCATAGGGAGCTGGTTGTGCGGCATAGGAAGGTGCCGGAGGTGGTGGAGGTGGTGGAGGTAGTGGAGGTGCAGCATATGAAGGAGCTAGTGGTGGTGGCTGTACCGGATAGACAGGAGGAGGTGGAGGAACTGCATATCCTTTTCGTGGTGCTAATCTGAAAAAAATGAATGTTTCAGGGTTTCAAAAAATTCAAAAATAAATAAATTATCTCTCATGTTTAAACTTTGCAGATCAAAGCAAACTTCAAACAAAAAAATAACTTACTGTTTTGAATGAATTATAATAGAATTTTAGCATTTTAATTTAGCTTTCTTTTCATAATGTTATTCTAAAGAATTTTCGATTTTAAAAAATTTTGATTTTTTTTTTTAATTTGGAGTGAAATTTGATTTTGTTAAATACAGTCATGGAATAAGCGCAAAGTCATTTATCTGACCAATTATTAAAATGATATTCTATTATCTGAATAAAGCTTTAAAAAATTTTCGTTCTCCGCAATTTTTCACAATTTTTTTCTTTTATGCCTAATGATGCATCGATGTATCCTATTTTTTCCATATATTTTAACCCTGCAAAAGTTTCAACTAATTATTCAATTTATTGTCGCGTTACAATTTCCTTTATTTTTTTTAATAGTTAAGTTAATTCCAATCGACGACCTTTACATATGCTTAAAATTTTATCACTGTTAAAGTTAAAAACTGAAAAATGAGAGAGATTATATTACTTATCTGTTGTAAATCAATTATCTCGTGTAGCACACCCAAAAATTTTTTACAATTATTCTGTTGTCCAATTTTTATTTGCTTATTTATTCTTTTTTTATCTTTCATCGAGTTGAAGATTGAAGCAAATGAAAAACAAAGACAACAACTTATTTAGTAATGGTTACTAATTAAACTTATGATAGGTAATTGTTAATAAGATTATAAATAAGTAATGTAGAGAAAAAATTAAAAAGAAACATACCCTCCACCGCCACAGGTACTACTACAACCACAGGATGGTTTTGCTGGTGGACAACAGCATGAACCACCAAAACAACTATAAACTGGATGTATTAATGTCCCAATTAACAAAGTAACCGGTAGTAACAGCTGCAAAAGACCCTAATTTAAAGTAATTAAGAAAAAATGCAAAAGGATAGAATGAAGAATTAAGAATAATTATTCAATTAATAATAGTCTATTATCTTCGTTTTAAAAATTTTCAAGTTTTAAATCCAAGAATTTTATAATTTCCAACAAAAAACAAAATTTAATGTAATTTATTTCAAAAAAACTATGAATGGTAAATGTTCGAATTACATTTGTCACATTTTAAATGATCATATAAAAATAAAGGAATGTTTCTAAGACGTAAATACATATTCATCAAAATGTTTCATCTTTCCTTTTATCAACACCACTTTTTTGAATAATTTAAAAATTTCATAAAATATTGACTAACATTTAAAAAATGAGACTGGACGGATAAAAAAATATAAAAATAGTACTCACCACATGCATTCTTGTTAATCCTTGCTAACTTGCAAAAGAAATTTGAACCGTATTGCTAAAAAAAAAAAAGAAAAAAATGAATAAAATTGTTGGAAAATACGGAAAACATTAAAAACAAAAAACGTGAAATGCGTGTAGTTTCGTTAAGGCACTGAACTATTATCTATTTAAAGTAATTAATATAAAAATGGTAAATATGTAAATATTTTAAAAAAAATAATCACTGTCGTATGAATTGTTGAATCTCAATATTAATTTGAGCTGTAGTCGTTTCTTTAAGTACCCGCCATTCGATACACCCTAATCTTGAAGACATACAGATATTCATTTATGTACACACCTCTTTTCCACTTCTCTTCTTTCCCTCTACCTTTACCTTTATTAAAGCCTGTATATCCATGCATATATATGCAAACACACACACACACACACACACACATATACACCTATACATTCTTAACATTCTGTATACTTTCATGCATTCATACTTGCTCAGCAAGTTTCAGTCACTGTTTTATTCGGTTTACAAGTCATTCTACCAAAAAACCGCCTTCGGCATTTTTTTTTTAATCCCTTATTGCTCTTTTTTTATGTGGTTAGTTTTACTATTATTGATAGTGAAGCACACAGTTACTAATATTACAACCGTTACTTCTATTATTGCTACTGTAGTAATAATAACATCTAAAAAATATTATTATAATTATTATTATCATTGTTATTATTATTTCCATAATCAGTATCATTATTATTATCATTATTTTTTGCCATCAATAGGAAAATCAGTAAAAAAAAAAAAAAGGGAAAGTTATAAATTCTTGTCGTATATAACCAGTGAAGAGATTGACAAATTGAATAATTTGCCAGCCTATAAATATATGCCGTCTCGATCTCTCAATATATCTGTTTATGTTGATGTTTTGTAATTTGGATGAAGATATCCATGAATTCATCATTCGTATTTTATTATTATTACTGCTACTACTACTATTATATATTCAACTTTTCTTTAAATCTGTTATTCACATTACAAATTTGAAATTTCTCTTATTATCAATGTCTTATGTTACATTGTATATACTATCAACCATTCCATTTTTTTTTTCCTTTTTAAAATCTTTATTTTAAACTATTTCTGATGAGATAAAATAGTTGAAAATTCTTTTATGCCTGTTTTGTTTATTACTATCACCTTTTTCTTATCACTCTTATTTTCCATTAAAAAATTATTAGTCTAAAAATGATAAATACAAATCTTTAGATGTTAATGAAAGGTTTTGAGTATGGCGTGGAGTGAGGAAATTTATTAAGTTATACCTAGATTTGTCAGATAGCATTATTCACTTTCTCTCTGCATATAATTAACCAATGGAATTCAAAAAAGTGTAGCACAATGACAAGCATCATTTTCCACAACTAAAGATAAAAGCTAGTAAAATTTTTTATCTAAGCTAAATATCTAAATATCATGAATTTTTTTTTTAGATTTTTAGATTTTTTGGATGTAAATAATTTTTTTTTTTTTGTGCATTAAAATAAGCTTATTACTAAGCAAGATCTGGCAGTGTAATTTAATCCTAGCGAATTAATTCGGCAACCAAGTTCGTAGAACTTTCTGCATTCATTTTAAAATATGATTGCTTCTTCGTTTAGATCCTGGTAATTTAAAATTTCTGTTCCTATTTTAGAATTCGAAATCGAAAAATAGAATGAATTCATCACTTATATATAAGTTAAATACAGTTTGGCTGATAAATAGAAAAGCCATGGATGATATATTTGATTGAATTAATCATTATTATTTTTTCTTTTCAAATTAAATTGACTTTTTTATCGCATATATTTTTCTATCATTAAAATAAATTTCTTACAAATTTACATTGATTTTTATTTCTTTTTGTTGAAGTGCCAAATATCAATTTGTGCTTTCCATTCACAAATGAGCAACTTTTTTTTCTTTTGACAATAAAATTAAACAATATTTTCTGTAAAATGTGATGTTTATGATTCCGTTGAATATTTGTATAATTACTCCGCAGGAATTTCAGTGCTTCCATGCATTATTCATGCCAATATATTCAAGGTAGTGCAGTGTATACAAATTTTACATCAAATTAAGTTTAGCTCAAATATTACATCTCATCATCTTATCATCACCTCTTTGTTATTCAATCTAAGTCTTTTTTCCCAAAAAAAAAAAAGAAAAAAATAAAATATCTTGATTTTTCAAAACCAGTCCTTCTGACATTGCAACAATTAAACTTCCCTCTTTTTTTTTTCTTCAACTACATTCATTTAACATTTTTTGCAATATCGCAAAAATAAAAAATATCAGCTCATCACTCATCAAGCAAGTTTTTCCGGTTGAAATATTTAGAAGGAATTATTTTAAAAAAAATTGAGTAACAAAAGATTATATTCGTCCACAAGTTACTTTTACTTCACAATGACAATAAATAATTGAGAATATCAAATGATTTAAAAAAAAAGAAATTAAAATTGTCAATTAATGCTGCTGCTGTTGGCTGTTTATTCCACTTACTAATGGCTTCAGTTAAACATGCAATTTTAGTAATTACTGGTCATAATAGTAGCCTTATCTATTAGTCTTTTTTGATAACTGATTTTGACAAATTTTTGACAAAAAATAAAATTTCGGTGAAAACGGGCAAATTTTTTTATTTTAAATATGTTGAAATATGTAATTCAATTATATTACTCTTTAAATGCTTTCAGTGAATTTGTACCATTACACTTTTGCAATATATATAGTACAGTTTATTGATAATAGTTGAACAATGCCATAATTACAATACATCAGAAATAAGCTAATTTTTTTTGCTCCATAACTGATAATGAAACGACTTACTTACAAAAAAGACTTTTTTTGAGGATTGTAATGCTAACAAACATATTTTGTTTTAGTTTTTAAGGTTTTAGTTTTTTTTTTAATTTCTTTTACTTCAAAAAATATTTTTGTGAGATGATCTCATTCCGTCCGATCTCTTCAAATACCGCACATTAATACTTGAAGCAATGTGTCACATTCAAACATTCATCCGTTTATTCATGTACTTATTTCAGGCAGTATTAATTATCAAATTATTATTCTCTCTTTCTTCCTCTCTCTCTACCTCTTTCTTTCCCTCCTTCTTTATATATAAATAACCAATAATCAGACGAGATATTTTGATTTACTGTGGATAACGATAGGATCGGATCAGGTCGAATCGTACCGGATCGAGTCGTATCGGATCGGACCGAATAGAAAAAGATAATTTTCTAATGTCATTTACAAGAACTCCATTATAATTCATGACAAGTAACGAAGGAAGTTTTTGGCTTTATTCACGATTATCATTTTGCTTAATTTTATTATTTATTAACATGAAAAGAAATTAAAACACACACAAATGTTATTTATATCAATACGTAAAATAAAAGTTAGTAATATGGAGCCAATTGCAAATCTTTATCACTATTAAATTAATATAATGAAAATCAAGTAATTTTCCTGATTAATTAATTTTAAAACTATTTTCTTAAACTTTATTTGAACAAAGTTTTGGAGTGCTTTATTTCGATAATAATTACCCAACGATTCAAACTTATTAATCCCTTCGCTGATTATTTTTGAAAAAATGTATTAAATGAACTTGAAACAATTTTCAAGTTTTTTTTTTTATTTCCAAATTTAAAAGATTCAAGAAAACTTGTGCTCACAAATATATTAGCATAACAAAATCATTAATTCACATTTACTAATGAGTTAACTTGTTATAAAATCGACCATTGTTCACGATAATGCCCATTTGACAAAGGTTTGATAATGATGAGCTGAGCAAAATCAGCTCATGTGAAAAAAAAGACTGACTTAATGACCGATCGTTTTAATGATTGATGTTGCACTATGATATTTCTTTTTTAATGACTGATGAGATCACTTAAAACTGTACAGTGAAGTATTGATGACAAAACACCGCGCGAACCTTTTAGACAGGAAAAACAGGTTTCTACGGAAATTCTGATTCTCATCGGATGTCATTCCATGACCATCCCAAAGATGCATTTCGGAAAGCAATTACAATCCAAATAATCATCGCAGTGCATGAGATACTAGAATCCGTGCGGATATCAATCAAAAACACCAAATTATATGTAAAAACCATTTTAAATTTCAATCTTTGCTATTTCTTCAGATCGACCATCCTCAATCTTAATCTTTCATCTTTCGCCAAAGTTAAAGCAGGACCGCCAAGAAAATAAGGGTATGCCAATAAAATACCTGGAGATCCAGGAAATTCAGAATCCTCGCTTCCAGTACTCTAAATTCTAAATTCCTTTATCATCCCTTAAGCCCCTGAAACATGAAAATCTTTGCTGGTGAGAAGTCAGATGTTGAAAAAAGAACAAGCGAAAAACCTGCTTTACGAACTCTATGGAAATAAAAAACAATTAGCATATTTTCATTTTGCTTTTTCTGACACGTTCAACAAACATTATATTCGAAGCTTCGCTGCACTACGGTCATATAAGCGCAAGAATATTATATGCATTATTAAAACACAAATACACGCACGTGAAAACCAAATTTAAATTTAGCCCAATTCACTGATGTCCATGTAACGCAAACTTCTAGTTGTTCAAAGCAATAACAACGAAAACAATGAAAAACAGGAAAAATAAACACAGCATGGGATGTTCAAGATGTCTCGAAAATTTTTCTAGTCCTAAAACTACTATCAGTGTTGACTTTTTTCTCCTAGCAACCGATCCAAAAACCGTACCGAAATTGCCTGAAAGCTCGAACTTAAGAAAAACCGAAAGAGAGTAGCTGAATAAAATAAATAAATAGAAACAAATGAATTTCAAGTAAAATGATAGCAATAATTGCTTGCGTTTATGGGTATCGTGTTTTTGTAAACAGAGATCAATTCAGGATGCTTGCGTCTTTCTAGTAATCTTTGTCCCGCACCATCACAAGTATCAGTTGAGGAGGCTTGCACAAGAGAAGAAACTTTGCAGTATTTTTTACCTCATTCATATTTTAGCACTTCATTAAACCTAAGAGAAAATCAACTTGACTTTTTTTCAAAAAACTTTCTTTCGAAAATCTTGGAAAAGTCTTCCAATCCCAATTTATCTACGAAACTAAAATCAAGATGGAACGAAAAATGGGAAAAGGGACAAGAAGACAAATCCCGTATGTAAAGTACATACTGTTAACAGAAAACGATGTTTCCGTTCTGTTAAAAAAATTTTTTTTCAATAAAAAATGGACTAGAAACGCATGCATCATCCGACAACAAACGAATGTAATCAAATATAAATAAATGAAAAGTATTAAACAAGACTGGTATTAGAACAGTGTATGAGACCTAACATTTGTTTAATGAATGGAACATCAATGGATGCAATGTAAGTCTAAAAGATTATAAACACAAACTTTTGAATGTTACATTTGTACAAATAGCTGAGAGCTTCCTTAAAGAATAAATCAAACAGCTGATCTTGTAAATCTCCCGTATTTGTATTTAGCGATTCAACTAATACGATTGTATTAGGGTTATCGACATGACATGTTCAATAACAATAACGTCCAAATAGATCAGAGAGAGGAAAAAAGTGATAAATGAGCCCACTAGAAGTCCAGCGCTACTGTATGCTATGTCATTGCGGAGGTGTACTAAATGTTTCACGCAGCTGACGTTCAATGTTGTAATTAAGCGACGGAGCGACCTCCGTGATGGCACTCGTTCTATGCATGATTGATGGTACTGGCTGCCTTGACAAAATGGCTCCACGAAAACAGCTATGGTCTAAACTACTGCTTAGAGTGTTACCCTGTTGCTGTTGCTGTTGCTGCTGTTGATAATGCTGATGATGACGATGATGATGGCGATAATGGTCAACTACATAGGTACTAAATTGAAAAGGACAATGAGCTGAAGCATGAGTTGATCTTCGCGATAATGCTGCATCGACTGATGTATGACGAGCAGATTCAACCAACGGTCTCGTCGCACACGCTCGTCGCGGCTGCAATACATATAAAATGAATGATTGGTGGAATAAAAAAGTACAGTATGAAAAAGATGAAGAACATTAACATTTGAATCCAAGGTAAAGCAAGTTTCATTTCACAAATATTTTTAGCAATGAAATTAACACATACTAGAGTATCTCTTAATGGTGCAAGATGTTGTCCAAGAAAACTACTCTGCAGTGGACTACCGGGAAGCGATATCGATGAAGGAAGAGTCAATCGAGAAGTGATGTGAGAATTAGTAATAGGATGATATGGAATGTGAACTGGACCATGCGGGCTACTTCCACAGCTATCGATGGGACGAGCCAAACATCCATCAACAACTGTTGTCAGCAATGTATTTCCATTGCCCGGATGATTATGATGCAAATGTAAACGTGCTAGTTGTAACTCACGGCGTTGTCGTTCGCGTAACAATTCCATTTCAAGTCTGTGCCTTCAAAATGAATTCTTTAGTTTCTAGAAAAATGGAAGATACGTTAAACCAACTAATCGTACAAAATAATAATAGCAAATGAAAGTCAGTAAAGGAAAAACCACAATGATAAATTTATATTCACAAAGTTCCTGGTTGTAAAAAATCCAAACACAGCATAGAATTAACTTAAATGCATTCTTCAACTTCCATGGTAACTATTTAGCTCAGTATTCGAAAGATAGAGATCAGCAAAAAATTAGACAACACAACAAAATACCTTTGTATAAGCGACTGTATGGATTCATCATCCTCATCGATATATTCCTCATCGAGCTGAAAAAAAATTCTTTAAATTCACAAACCTAAAATTCATAAAAATACGAAAATAGCAAACATCCGATATCCTATATTTTTACGGAAAATTTAAATAGCTACCATTAACGCATAAAGATGTGAGAGAACTTTCAAGATATTACTTGATGGTCATTTAAACTGTAAAGTTTTTTCTTAAAATTTAAAATGCAGCTAGGACAAAAAATAAAATGCAAAAATAATAAAGGCCTTTAATGTATACTTTTCTAACTGGATCTTCAAAATTATAATTTTCATAATAAATGAGACAAATATTACGACTTTCTGTTGTATATTTACCACTTTCTTTGTGTGCAGCAACCATACGGAGAGGTGTAATACGTACCTAGGTTATCATGCAGTGACGTGGTACAAAAATGTCATGCATCTCAGTAAATTGAAAATCCACGAATTCGAACTACTGTATAACTAAAGATCTTCCTTAGTTTTTATCTGCATTTGGAGATGAAGAAATCTGGGATTCAACCAAATGTCTCAGTAACAACAAGATGTGACCCCGAAGTTACAACAGTATTTAAAAGCCGAACAGTTTGCTTTTGGCATAAATGTGCATATCTAGCAATGAAGCAAGAGCCAGAATGCGCGAGCATGCAAGTCCTAATTGAAATAAAGCACTTTTAAATGAAATTTTTTTTATCCGTGGACTTCAAAATGGATCGCGTATGATAAACAAAAAGGTAAACGCTCCATAAGTAGAACTTCACTTGTAATATTTCCAGAAGGAGCAGTTTGATTCGTGCATCCTGAATAGCCACTTGATTCCTTCTGCGTAGCTGTTCCTGCAGTTATCAAGCATGCACTGCAAGCAAGCAAAAAGAAATTGAAAACACACATTATATATATATATATANGAACTTCACTTGTAATATTTCCAGAAGGAGCAGTTTGATTCGTGCATCCTGAATAGCCACTTGATTCCTTCTGCGTAGCTGTTCCTGCAGTTATCAAGCATGCACTGCAAGCAAGCAAAAAGAAATTGAAAACACACATTATATATATATATATACACACACATACACACACGCACACACAAAATAATGCGATCACTACAATATAATCTTAAAATAAACTAGAAAGTTAAAAAAATTGGGGCAGCACAAAGCAAAACAGTGGAGAGGTCTTGAATGACTGCAGGATTATTTTTGCTAAATCTCAGTCTATATGCTGCTTATTCAAATTTATTATGATTCACGAGAAATTTGTCTAAGTTTCAAAAGCTATATTTATTTTAAAAACATATCCAAATTAAAGTTCTAGGACTGTTTTTACCCCAAGATATCCTCCAACAACATCTATTTGACGATGTGATCAACCTAAGAACAAAAGCCTTTAAATCTGTTACACAAAACACCGATGTTTTTGACCCGTACATCAAAACCTTCGACGCCTTTAATCCGTTATAAAAAACTCCGATCCAAGGTCTTTAAATGCTTAGGCCTTTAGACCACTGAAGAATAATTTCAGAAAAGTGAAAGAATGGTGTCTACCAATTGAAAATTTTTTTTTTTTGTCTTCCAATTAATGAGAAATCGAGATCCGAGAAGCCACGTACTTATTTATCTGCTGCAAGAGAATCTCTATAACTCCAATCTACTTTACACATGATTCTATTTTTTTTTTCGACTGAAGATAACATTTCTTGAGAAGCGATTCAACAACAAATTGTTACCAGTGAGACAAAATTTATAACTAAAGATAAAGATAGCCTAATGTGCAACAAAAATTTTAATTCTCCCTTCTTGGAAGAACATGTCCAAAAATCTATCTCAAAGCACTCTACAATAACTTTACCGTGAGCCAATCTATTAAATCCGATTATTATCTTAGATAATCATAAATTATCATCGCTCTTCCTCATTCTTTTGGGAATCTGAATAAAATTTAAATTATAAATTTCTTCCAAAAGATCTAAAAATAAATTGGAAGAAAGCCTAAGCGTCAGCAAAAAAAGGACAAACAAGGACATATAAGCAAGGACATCAGATATCCTGAAGTAAAAAAAGGGAAAAGGGAAAAAGAAGATAGAACCGAACTATAACACAAAACACATTGATGCATTCCGCAAGCATTCTTTATAAAATATAGAGAGCAAGCGGCTAAAACAGTTCAGATGTTCATGTGACATGACAAACTAACAAATTATTTAGTTAGATTAAACGCACGAAATATTCAAAATACACGGCCATATTGAAAAGTGCAGCAGAATGCGCAAAATGTGCAAACATAATAATGCTTCATTGATATGTGAAGGCGATATATGTAACGAGGTGAAAAATAAATTTTTTTTTGTTAAACCTTATAAATTAACCATATTTTTATGAAAATAAGAAGAAACCTGAAAATCATAGTCGGAGTTGTAAGATGTCGTCGGACTAAACATATGATCAAGCGGATCACGCGTACTGATTAATTCCGTTTGACTAGCCGAATCACTGAAATGCGTTGGCGGTGGTGTACCAACGTGAAATACCGCTGCCTTCGGTACTATCATAGAAGGAAATTCACTAGTCAATCTTTGCGCCGCTTCATATGCTTCGGACGTCGTAAGACAAGGCTGCTGAGACTTGTGGATTCCGTCCAAGGACGAAACCTGCGTTAAGTCTGTTTGTTGGATATTTGTATTTGTGGCACTACTGATACGGGAATTTGGATGTGTTGAATTAACGACATGAGGTACCGTTGGACAACATCCATGTGTACCTAATGTCGTTGTTAGAGCCGTTTCCAAATTTTCAAATTTTGCTAGAGGAGCTGAATTCGTTCCCGATCCAACACCATCCAACATCATCGTATTGATAGTGCTGTTTTTTTGGACAGCATTTAAAGCTGCTTCATCGCTGCTCGTAATATTTGATGACGCTCCCCCAAGATAATTCCCATCTTCCGATTTTGCATTTCCTCCTCTTCCGCCCTCTCCTGCACTGCTTATATTTTTCAAATCTTCCAATGCATGCTTTGTTGTATCATTGGCAAGAATAGTTCTCTGTAGTAAAATGTAATTTTGCATTACAGGAAAAACAGATTTTTGAATTTTTGAATTGATGAGTAGCAGAGAGGACAAGAACATGAAAATCAATGTGATGAAACTGTTCTGAAACTTCGAGCATGAATAATAAGTCCATCCTCTATTTCAGAATTAATGTATCCCAGAGAGGGATATATGGTACAAATTTGTGTCCAAAAAAAATAATTCTGGAATTTTCATTTTAAAATATGGGATGAAATTCTTGCTCATTCATTAAGTGATATTCGAAAGGATGCAACTAATAACATAAAGCAAAACCGTAAAGCGGCTGCAGCAATAAACTGTACTGCTACTGCCACTGTTTGACAAAGGCTTTTCTAGCACAAGAAGCAATTCGATCAAAAGAAAGAATGCTTAAATTGCACGAAGAAAAAAATAGCTTCACCAGTTAAGTAACTAATTTAAGAAACTGAAACGAACAGACTAAAACTTATTATTAGAGAGCTTTCACAATAAGCCCATGTGAAGAAATGTGCAAGACACAACATGCCCCTTCAGTTTTCCTCGACTTCTAAGAACTGTCTAGACTGACAAAACGTTAATATTTTATCCAGCATCGATGTAATTTACACTTAACGAATTCTACCTCTTTCTACTTACGACTTCCATTTCCATATCCGATGTTTATCCATAACGTATTTCATAAAATATAAGTATGAAGTTGGCTGCACAGTAACAAATACTAGAAGTACGACGGCGAGACTTACTCTATCCACTCCAGAATTGATATCCTGTAAACTCGCAACACCCGCATGAAGCATGTTCGTTGCATTTGGCGATTGGTGCTCAGCGGGAAGCGGTGCAATATGACCTGCACTATCAACACCCAGTGGTGGTACAGAACCAGTTTCGCGAGGTTCGACATGAATTACCTGAAAAAGAAAGGCAAAGTAATTCGTAAAATGATCCATAAGCCACTTCGTAACTCAAACAATGAGAGAACAAATGATACCTTTTGCAAAGCATCGGCGAGTTCATTCAATGTATCAACATGAAGGATTCCGGTTTCCGGGGTAGCGCTTGTTTTACCAGGCGTTATCGTTCCAGAAGCGAGAGGCTGCTGTGTCTGTATTATTGGTGTAACCGTTTCGTTACTCGGGCAAACAACTTCCATTTGTTCACCTTGCATTTTCTGACTGAGCGCCAGCAACTTATCATTTAAATCGGTCAAGTTATGCATCAGATTACTAGAAACGGATGGCGTATGTGGTAAAGATGTGCATGATAAAGAACCTAAAAAAAGTGGAATACATGAAATATTTTCATATAACTGACAAACAACTTATTAGAAGATCCAAGAGATTTAAGAAAACAGCTCAAGTGCCCAATATTGTTCATATAAAAAACATGCAAAAATCGATCACGTGCTGTGCAGAATCTCGCCCGTTCCTACCAGAACGTGCAGTCGAATTGCATGATTAGATAATTTCGATAGCCTCGTTTGTTTTACGAATAAATTCCAATACAGTTTTCAATAATGATGGGATCTTTTTTAACCTTCAGAAACTGCAGGAAGATCAGACGGAGGAATCGATCCTGAATTTGTCGCATTCAAAACGTTGTTCGGTGGATTTACGCCGCTTACTTTACAAAGTTCACTTTCCAACTTTTTGAGCGTTGTACGTGATTCACAACGTGCCATATGCGGCTGCAAAACTGCTGCTGACGCATTCACAGTTTGTGATGGATTAATTGACGGTCCCGACGTACTATTGTTACTAGCAATTGTGATTGACGGAGTATCCTTTGCCTTGAAAATTAATATTTTTCAATTTCTAACAGTAAAATGACTGCTGTGCTGACAAAACACAATTTCCAAATTTAAAAATAACATTCCTCTGGAAGAGCTGATACAGAAGAAAGCTAATATTTAAAAGAGCAGCCGAACTATTGACCAATTCTTATCTACTGCATTAAAGCAAGAGTAAGTGTGCAGAATTGAAAGTAAGTAAAAACGGTTTTTTCGAATTTGAAGAAACTTAATTTTACAAATACATTTACAACGATAGTAAGTTGTTGAATTGATGAAAAAGAAATAGATGGTTGAAAATCAAACTATGAAGTAAGGGCACAGGAGACAAAAGATTGACCAGCTTGAGATTCGCTAATGACTACCCACTGTTAACGTTTCATTTCACCAATAGAAACAGCAGTAAATATATCAGTTGTATATAATAATAAAAGCCCCAAAAATATTACAGAGATGACGATAACCTACGGTTAGCCAGACTTGCTAGGAACAGTGAATGTCCATCTGTAAATCCCATCTGTTATGCTACAAATTGAAGAAGCAAGCCACACCAGTATAGGGTGAACATTAAACATAGCCCTCTAGTTTTTTTTTTTTTTTTCTAACTGAATTATTTCGTTTATTATGCTCCAGTTGTTAATGCATAAAGTCATTTTTCCACTTTTTTTTTTTTTTTGTTTCTAAATTTGGTAATGAAACCAAAAAAACGGTTCAATGCTGTGGATTCTGACGACTTGACTGATGAAAATGACACAAAAGACATAGCAGAGATTAGTTACATCTTTGACTGGCTTCCGTAATGTTATTTTTGAAGGATGGAAATTGCCAGTGATGTTACAGCAGGTTGTGTCTACAAACTTGCAGTAGGAGTTAACTTTTGAAGACTAATAAGAAATGACGGCATAAACTACTGAATAATTGTTTATTAAAGAAAAATTAGCAAGTCTTCTTGAAAAGCATTCTGCTGACTTCAGAGAAACACGAAGATAAAACATAAAGAAACGCACCACTAGCTAGCTTACTTCCCAAATTTTCCTCACTCGCCAAGTATTAAAAGTATTAACTACTAAAGGTAATAATTGCGCTTACTGTGTGTTCTTGAAGATTTGAACTAAGCGACGGAAGCGTAGCTGAATTACTAATATCCACAGGTAAAGTTGATTTGGTAACTAAGAAACGTGATGTCTTCGTTGCTGTTGTTGGAGCAGCTGGAACAGAACTTGTAACACTGGCAGTTGTTGTCGTGTTTGATGCAGCTGTATGTGAAACAGTCGAAACTGAAGCTACAGGTGCTGGGAGCTGAGCTACAGGTTGTTGAGCTACAGGTGCCGGGAGCTGTGCTATCCCAGGTAAATTCTGCAAAATAGAGGCAAGTGATTTCGATGAACTTGAAATAACGGATGACACGATAGTGTGTGATGCTTGAATAACAATGGCGGTACACATGGAATATAGTCGGTGAACTTTTCTAACGCTTAATTTATCTTGTTGCTTAAAATTCGATAGTGTTAAACATGAACCTGTTGTTACTTTCGCTATTTCAAAACTTTTGAGATTTAAAGACAGCTTCAAAGAAGTTGCAATTCTAAAAGAAGCGAAATAAATCACCCACCGATTGTGCGACAATAGAATTCATCATTTGATCAAGCGAATGATTCTTCAAAGTTGAGGCAAGCTGAACAGTCTGAAAATTCTGCATAGAGGTTGCAGCTATTTGCGCGGTATTTGACTCTCCCGAAATATCCGAAGAAGCAATGGCGTTAGTTGAACTGATCGACTGGTTCACTGTCGTTTCGATACCAGCATTTGCTGAAGTTGAATCCACAAAACTGATAATTTTGACACCAACTGCTTTTACTGGATCAGCAACAATCATCTAGAAATGAAAAATAAGTATGAAAGGAGCACGAAACGCTCTTACTATCTCATTGCAAATCTAAAAATTATAGCACTGAAATGTTTGAGATAAGATATATCTAAAAAATTAAGATCGGTTCTAACCTGGATAATTTTTTCGAGTTGATCTTCAACAATTCCTACTTGCGGATTCGTCAAGCAATCCTGGTCCAGCTGAAGTAAACCAAAAAATTAAGTGTAACTAGGAAGTTGGAGAGAAGGACGAACACGGGACTCTTTCCTACGTTTGGCCTTGGCACCCGAGCAGTGCGACTCCAAAAATCACAGCCTGGAACGTTGGATAGTGAGCCGTGTGGAATCCATTTGCGTTAGGAATGCGTGATAATGATTTTCCACTGTTTTTATCTCGTTTCTTTTTGTACCTCCTTTCTTCTTTCATTCCCTTTTCTTTCTTGGATATTCCCTTTTATTCCTCTTTCGTTAGAATCATACTGCACCAATGTCATTTTCAAATAATGGGATTTTGAAGTCTCGCTTTGAAAATCTTAGGACTAAACAAACGATGTGTTTAGCCTACGTTTGATAATTTTTTTTATACAGTAATTCATCCCGGTTGTATAGAACCACCTAAGTTACTTGTTTATACCGCTTATTAGCCGATAAGACTAAAGGACGAACCAATTTCTTCGTAATCACGGATGGTTTATCAGAATCTGGTGCAAACTGAAATGTAACTGTCTTGTGCGATGTATCAAGGCGGCAGCTAACCAGCTAGAATAATTTTTTATGAAAAACGGAAGCAAAAAGATTTGTCCAGGCAAGAACCATTTGATAGAAAAAAAATATTCGATGATAAACTGAAATCTTCAATTTCATTTACAGATAAATGAAACTAATCACACCTCAGCGAAAATGACTTCTTTCGCTACCCGAATGAACTATGTTAAAGAAGCTTAAATAAAATTTCAACAGCATTAAAACATAATTCGGAGATTTAAATGTAATTGTATAAGTTCATCAAAAATTGCTCACTGGTTGTTGATTAGTTTCATCCGTGACAACGCGAAGCACTTCGATTACAACTTTTTTCTTCGACTTCTTATGTTTCACAGTTCCATCATGATGATCGTCGTTTTCTGGCGACGTACTGGCTGGCTGTTGTTGCTGTGATAGTTGTTGCTGCTGTTGTCTCGACTGTTGCGATTGTTGTTGTTGTTTTTGTTGCAACTGCTGCTGTTGCTCAGAAGCTGCAGCCGCTTCACGCTCCTGAATAAAACGAAGATTCTGAACACTGTACAATATTCACTTATTACATCAATCTACTTCCACCGTCAAAACAAAGTTTATATTATATCAACGAAAGAACTATTCGATTCAGTACACTCAAATATTGAGTTAAATATATGTTAAGATGAGTAACTATCAATAGTGGAGTAAAAAAATATATTTTGCACTAACTGTTTTTAATGAAAATTCTACTATCAGTTAAGAGGTAAGTTATTTCCTCAATATCTCTGTTTGCCACAAATGCATATCACGTTTTTATACCAATTATCTCAAAGCTTCCCTCTCTTATGCAAAATTTTTCAATCGGTAACAGCACAGCAGCCAAAATTTAAATTTGTGCTGCGATTATGGAAAGAAAAGAGACCGATAATCATAAACAAAAATCTTGGTGAAATCGTATAATAACTTCAAAATACGAAGAACTTCTGAAATAAAACCAAAAGATACTAAATCTAAAATGCACGAATTACCTACCATACGTTCTTTTTCTCTGGCTCTTAGCAGCATTTCATTGCGAATTGCTTCTTCTTCTTGCTTTCTTTGTTCCTCTTCCCTCAAACGCTTCAATTCTGCATGTCGAAAATCACGATCACGTTTGAACGCTTCAACCTGAAAATTGAGAAATACTCACATTTCAGCAGACACAAATTTCGCATTCAACTATATTTCAAGACTCTGAAGGATTAAATGCATAAAATAATCAAATCAGACCTTATCTTTGATAAGCTTTGTAATCATGCGTGTATCTTCTTCAGGAATATGCTGCTGTTCAATCATTTGTTGTACTACTTCTTCCGCCTTATCAGTTTCAATATCGAAAGCAAATTGCAACCCTTCATTTTCTTTAAAACGATACTGTTTCCGTTTTTTTTCATCAAATACTCTCAACTGCATTTGAATCTAGAAGATTTCCAATTTCATTAAAATAAATCTGGATCCACAGTGTAATGTTAAGTGCATATAAAATGACCCAGGCTCAACATTATCATATCACAAAATACAAATTACTTCAGAATTGACATCACTAAGATCTGCATCTCGGTTTTTAATTTCAACCCGTATACCGATCAGCTCTTCTGGCGTGAAGAAGTCATCTGATAACAACTGTTTCACGGTTGACCTGAAAATAATCCAAATTTCAACACTTTTTCTGGTATGTGAGTGAAACAAAAAAAGCAGCTAATAACTGGTAGTTCCAGATAACTTATTCAAAAGAATTAAGAGAAACAGGAAATATTCAAAGTGTTTTATACCTTTCTTCACGACGAACCCGTATACATCGATCAATAATCTCTCGAATTTCAGGATACTGTTGGGGTATTCTGCTGAAGCATTCTGGCTTCACACCCTGAAGCGATAAATAATTATTTCACAGAATCTACCCATATAAATATAAAATAGGCTCATACATTGAGCGAACTTAACATTTATCCTTACCTGTGATAAAAAAAAAAACAACTCTAAGTTTAATAAAATCTCAAAACTTGCATATTCTGAAAAATGAGTAAATGCTTGAACTTGCTTAAATATATTCAAAATATTTGAAATCCACGAAACACATCATTAATACCGTCAAGATCATTATTAAAGCAGCATGAGAAGTAAAAACTTACTGTAGTAACTTTACGATAAATTTGAGCAGGAAACTGACACTCGCTATAAGGATATTCACCAGTAACCATTTCCAGTAAGCACATTCCAAATGCATATACATCAACGCTTTCATCATACATTTCTTCATACATTTCAGGCGCCATAAATTCTGGTGTTCCTGGAAACAATCTCATTACGAACATCAGTCATAATTAAGCGTATTTCCTTTGACATAAGCATCATGGATTAGTAAAGATATTAAAAAACAACAGTGACAGAACAGAAAGTGCAATCTTTGGATCAGAGACATCTTCGTAGTTCAACAATGAATAGTGATTAAATGCAAAAGTAATTCTTACCAATAACGCTTTTAGCATATGATTTGTTTTTTAACGTTGCCAATCCCAAGTCCCCAATTTTAACACTTCCCGTTGTGCCTGTGATAAAGATGTTATCACATTTGAGATCTCTATGAATTACCGGTGGATTACGTGAGTGAAGAAAAGAGAGTCCTTTTAAAATCTGCCGACACCATGATTTCAGCACCTGAAATAGTTAACATATTCCATGTTCAACCAATTACCTTCTTTTATAGTCATACCGACAGCAGTTCAATGTAAGAATTAATTCCAACCTTTATGTTTATCCGTTTGAACCGTTTTAGATACATTTTCAACGTTCCAGATGTCATCAACTCTGTCACCAATACAATGTACCTAAATACCATTATTTATGCTGCCATGCATCAAAAATATTTTTTGAATTTATAATGAGATCAAACGGGTAGTATAAAATTCATTTTCTTGCTGCTTGCAATCCAAAACACGAAATGAATCAAATGTTCGTTAAGAAATATAAAGTTTGTCGTTACGACACCCACAGATGTAAAAATAAGCTCAACCAAAATATGTTAAAAACAGCAAGGATTACCTTTTCTTGCCAGCATGATCTTGTCTTTCCCAATAGTCATAGAACCGTACAATATTGGGATGTTGCAAACCCTTCAGCATTTCAGCTTCCTCCCGAAAACGTTGTCTTTCCGCCTGAACAAAATACCCTGTTGGCGAAAAAAAGGACGAGCAAGGCTGGATTTGAAATTACAAAATTATTTTTGGGAGAAATTAACCTTCACATCAACGTCAATTGATTTAAAAAAACATGTTTGAAAAACAAGAGTTTTTAAGATTTCAAAACTAACAGAACGGAATCCCATGTCACAAAGCCACAAACAAAATTAGAACAAAGGTGTGAAAAATCAACCAGTCTTACTTTCAAGAGTTATCTGGAAATATTACATTAGCGTAAACAGCATTTTGGCTAATAAAAAAAGGGTTCCAGCTTCTACCACTTTACCTAGATAACGCATGTGATGAAAACCATACAATTGCAAGAAACGATTAAAGTTTTATGAAGACTCCCGACTGGTAAAAAAAGTCAGGCGATATGATCCATCGAAATCTGATGCAGAAACAGTTTCAAAACAATCAGAAAAGATAGAATATCAGCTGTCCTATTCTTCAGTCAAAAACATGAACTAGCCTTGTTTAATTTGCTCTCTTGAAGTTCACACCAGGCAACCGCAACTCCTGTTTCCGTATCCAGACCACGGTAGACAGTCTTAAACGACCCACGTCCCAGCTCTTCGTCAAATTTCAGAAACCGTCCATCTAAACCAAATCATATATCAGAAAACTTGCATGGAGGAGCACTCAAGTTTCCCTACCAGATACAAATGCCTTAGTTGTTAAGTTCTCACATCTATCCTAAGCTGTAGGGTATTAATTGTATTCGAAGCTAATTATTTATCTTGAAAGTTCATCTTAGAAACTAAGAAACTGCGGCACTTAGGATGAAAAATCGAAAATTTATTACAGAAAATAACGGTGCTACCTGGCGATTTGTCAATAGGCTTTTCCTCTTCAGCGTCGACGTCATCATCCACGACTTCCCGTTGTTTTTCCTCTGTCCGAGCTAACTGCAAATTAATTCGAAATGTTAAATATTAAAATCGGCGGGCGAGCTATAAGTCAGACATTGCAACGAAAATTTTAATTACTACTATCACAGGATCACTAGCTTGAATAATATAAATCTCCCCATACGAAAACATAGAAACAAGTCAGACGATGACCAAACAGCTGAACAGTGTAAACCGATAGTTATGCAATGTGATACTGTCGGCAAGACAATTTTATACTGTTGTGCCATTTCCCTGCTTTAGGAGAGATCTTTTGTGGAGATATATACATACTTCATCTTTTTTCTCATTTTCATGCGACTGTAAAAGCGATGGAATTTCCGAAAGCACTGCAATGTTCTCCTCAATTTTCTTCTTTTCATCTTCCTCAACCACTGTTTCGTGGATCTTCTTTTCATTTCCTTGAAAACCGGACTGAATAGCAAGTAATGGAACAGCTGGGACTCTGCAACAGTGCATTTTTTTTTCCCCATGATTTTTATTATGACTTGAAAAAACAAAAAACAAGGCGAAAATACTTTTCATATCACAGTAACAGATGGCTATCCATGATGTTTATTGAATCTGACAGGAAATGTAGTCGATGTTGCTGAGATTTGGTCTCACATGCAACACTAGTTTATTTGCTACCGATACGGAGAATATTCAACATATGTTTAGCATTTCAATCCATTTTCTAGTTAACAATTTGAATATCGATTTTTGCAAATGATTTCTACAAATGCGACATTTTCTGAAAAAAAGAAACATTATGAAACCTGTTTCGCTCGAACAAACTTTGATGATGCGCGGCTGTGTTGTCTCGTGCAGTCGTTCCTGATGGTTTTGATGATTGATCTACTCGGTAACGACTCCATGGCTAGACAAAAACAAAAATGCACATATTTCTAATAATACTGAATAAGAACCAATGATATGAAGAAATACCGCCTTATTGACTTGACTAATGACTTTTACGCAATATACATAATTATTAACAATATAATAATTACCACCAAATCATTTACTAATTACTAATGCAAGATCATTTATTTTTCATATATCCTATCTTACTGGTTTATTCTATTCTCTTCCGTTATCGTGTAGTGTTTAGTGTTTTTCGACCTAAACATAAATTCCTTAGAACAATTTACAGTTCACGATTTCTTTTTTGAGAAAAAAAATTCTATTAAATGTATATCGTGCAACAAAAAAATTCGATTAAATGTACATCGTTGCAAGTTCGCGAGTGTGCCTTGTGAAAAATAATCTGAAAAACTGCCAATGTCTAGATAGCTTCTTACCTCTATAGCAACTTTCCTCAAACATATTCAGGATGAAGAAAAAAACACTGTTGTAACAACAAACCGAGTAAGGTTTAGCAGGTCTCGAAAGACGCCAATCCCGTTGTACAGCTTCCAGTCGTGATCGTTCCTCGCCAGAAAGCCAATTCGAGGTACCACTTAAATAGTATATCGTAAAATTTCCAGATCAAAAACTAAATTTCGCGAAAAATTTAAACACATAAATCCCAGCTACCAACTACAACTATGGGCTTAAATACAAATAACAGTACCATCAACGATACCAACAATGAACATTTCCAACCAGGAAGGATTTTATTTCGAAAAAATGAAGCTTTTAACATGATATTCCACAACTATTCGAAGCTATTAAATTCTGACAAGAATTCCTAAACTTCCACTCCATCCTCACTCTGATATTTTAAGCTTGGATTTCGTTCACAATGTCAGCATGGAGATACACCAATCAGACGTATGACAAAAATGATGTACTTCGGTAAATATTAAACCAGGCTTAATAAAGACTTTTCAATCATTCAGTAAGTTCTGCCGCCAATTTGGATCTATTGGCTGCTACATATCGGCGCTATGTTCCTTCGGCTTGCTCGGAACATATGGACCTGCTAAACTTTTCCAAAATGAAAGGAAAATCCAAAACCTAGCTAATAAACGACGAAACAGCAGTAAGGAAACAGCAAAAAAAATTACACCACATTTAGAAAACAGCCAAGAATTATTGAAAAGCAGTTTGTTAAGGAGTTGCGAGAATTTTTAAAAATTAATTCTCCTGCGTGAAATATAAATGGTCCTTACAAATGACCATTGGTTTTTCAAATTTATAAATTAAAAAATGAAGGGAAATGCTGAAAGAATTTCTTAGCAATAAACAAGAAAATGAATGCACAAGTCTTCTAAATTACTTGAATGATTGAAAAATTCCTGGACTATCAAAATGAGGCACTGGATAACTAACTGCAAAAAAAAGCAATAATAAACAGTTCACCTCAATTTCCACATGATAACTAGAAACAGCAATTATGGGCTTCGAAATTATACCCATCAGACATTCCAGTGAACCGTCAATATTGCTATCATCAGTGATGTGGTATAAAGGTGCGCGCCAATACGGACACACACATAAAAATATACTGAACCAAAAAAATGATAAACAGGCATTATATCTGACTATTCATGCAATAAAACAATTCTCGATTTGCAAAAGCAATCTTTTTTCCCTAAGCTTTATCTCTGAACGGTTTTCTGAATGTAATCTACATCATTCAAATAAACATTGACTCGCCCGTGTGAAATGGTCCTATCAGATTGTTGAAGCAAGAAAAAGAAGGAAATATATCATAGTATATTTGAATGGTAGAAAGCTTGAATAAAAGGAATTTACTACAGTACCATGTTTACTAGTGTTCATTATAGAAAATATGTCCATGATTTTAAGTTATTGACATCAAATATGCTCCAGTTTGTGCTAATTTTTCTTTTCACTTGCCAATAAAAATATTATTATTTAGCAACATATAATAGTTCACTGATCATAAAACAAAGTCATTTCTCACTCCACTTAACAAACATATTCGAGAATACTTTTAAGAACTATCGAACATATGCAATTCTTAAGATAAGCAAAACTACCTGACAATCAGATAGTGATGTTACTGGAACTGAGAAGGGAATCTTATCCTAATAGTAACCCGGTTATCAGAAAATTTCATAAAAATGGATTTATACGAGTTCAATATTTCTAAGAGAGCTTCTCTGCTGAAATAACCGATTATGAATCAGTATGTTCCTTATCAGTACACAAGTTCTTAAGAAATTTCGTATTAAACTATTTAAAAATTATGATTTAGTTAATCATAACACGAATTATATCCTCACCAGAACAAAAACACACACAAAAAAAAAAAGAAACATAAACAGGGAGAAATATTCAGCTGATTCAACAGTATAATTCAACAATAATTCGGATAATTCACATTTGATGAGCTTAAACGGATGTTACTTGTATTACTGAATAACTCGTATTGCCAAGGCATTAAGCCTGTAGAACGCACGCAAATATATCATCTATTTTTTTTTTGTTTTTCACAATGTACCTCTCCAACGTACAATTATTTGATAAACTACTAATTCATTGTTTTTTCCTTTCCATTCAAAATTTTTTTAAAAGATGAATCATTAAAGATGAGATTGTACTCGATGAAACTTAGTGCACGATTTGTTATGAGCTGTATCAATTTCATTCAGTATTAAAGATAAATCGAAGCAACAGATCGCAACAGCTAAACTGAAACCATTTAAACTGTCCTTTTATAATATATATTCCTGTCGCCTGAGTGAAAGATATTAATAATTGTGAAAATGTAAGTCCAAAAATTCAAGAAATTCTCCAAATCATTAAAAAAATAATAAGACTTTTTGTTCACAACTTCAAGGTCGAAGAAGTTGCGAAAAATGCGAAACTGTAAACAGATTCCTTACCATCGAGAAGAAAAAAGTGAAAAAAAAATGAAAAATTAACATAGTAATCGGTGTGGATGAGATAAAACTTCAGCGAAAGTGTTTAAATTTACTGCTTGCAGCAGTAGACTTGTAAATGAACAATGTCGCCTTGATCTCGATGGCAAGCAAATAATTCTCTTTGGTTTCAGCTAGAAAATTACAAAACACAAGTAAAATAGTGATGATAGACCGGCAGTGATAATGAAATAAAATTAAATTTGTAACTGATACAAAAGACTAGCCTTACCCAGGAAAAGGACGAGTAAATATGGTAGGAAGAAGGGAAGACAGAACTAAAAAATGGTAAAGTAAAGCAGCTGAGAATCAATATGAACCAACCATTCCGAAATGTCTTCTACTGATGTATCAAGTCCCTGTGCTCTGCTAAGCAGAAAAGTTTAATGCAAAGGTTTGGAATAATCTGATTACAGTGAGAAAATAAAGCCATGATATCCCGAAAGCTGCGAAGCGCGACCAAAATGAGCAAGTACAGATATGACGGTTCCTCAGTAATACACAAAGATAAGTGTTATAATGCCCTGATATTATAATGAAAGACTGAATCAATTTACAACCAGTAGCTTGAGGTGAAATATATACTTAACAGATACTTCTACAGTTATTGGAAGCGGTTGGTAAAATTCAAATAAGCATTCCAATTATTTTTATTTCTACTGTAACCACGATCAAAAAACATCAAATTACGCGTGAGACACGCAAGAACGATAAGCCCTTCTCACTTCTCACTCAAGTAACAAATATTTCCACATGTCATTTTGATTTGTCCAGAACAAAGACTGCCCTTGCAGCATCCTAGAAAACCACGAGCTCTAGTTATGGAGTGTTTTAGATTATTTCCATGAATTCGCTTAAACCTCATGCAGCTCTTTATTTTTTGTCCGAGATGAAACAATAATCCTTAAGAAAACAGAGGAATTGACAAAAGTTTCCATAGTCGCTTTCACTAGAAATCGAATTTCCTCTTCATCCACTTCAGACGCCAGACATCAGACCGGTATTTCCAGTTAATAATAATTCAAGCGACAAATAAAATGAAGTTTAACTCTGCGCATTCAACCAAGCAATCAAAAATGTCACTTGCCTATACGCATTCTTCCACAAGATCAACGATCTGATTAATTTTTCTACTCAATAACACATTGTCATAGGCAGTTTACGACTTCAAATCGCTTCTTCGTCTTCAAAAATAAGTCAGAGGCATATCTGACAGAACTTCCAATACTTTCCATTATTTAAAAAACATAGAGAACAAAAAAAGTTACGGTTGCATGTGCATAACTGTCAGTAAACGATCGTTTCCAAAGTACAGAGAGTCCTGTGTATGTAAACAAACAGATAAAATCAGCAGTGAAGGTGAATTAATAAGAAGAGATGATCAATTTCTCTATTTTATGCTGCAGAAAACAAATATCAAATTCTGATACGATAAAAAACCAACGCGTATATTCTCCCAGTTTTGATTTCCCAGAAGTAATAAAGCGGAGTGTTCAGAAGATTAATATCTCTATCAAAAACACATATATTGTTAAGCGCGTCAATCAATAATCACACCTTCCACACCAAAAGTAGAAAAATCTTCAAAAATGCTAGTGAAATAGGATAAGAATATGATTCATATGCTTGAGCTAATCATAATTTTTACAAAATACATTGTGAGCAAAATTTTTCTCTTGCAAAAAGGAGAAATTTGTGAATCATTAACAATTTAAGGCTGAAACATACTTCGCAATACGCGTACGGCTACTCCGCTTTATCTCCGATGGACACGTCTGCATAACAATATTAACGAAGAATTAAGAGCAAAAGAAAAATTTTGCTGACAATTTTGCATTGGTAAGGAATTTGCATATTATGCAAATTTTAAGAAATATCTCAATGTATGGCTTAAAACTATTATCATTAGACAAACTCACCTCTATATATGACTAAGGCAGCATTCAATTCTTTCAAATCAATTTTTTAAGCTGAGCTGTTTTTTTGGATAATTCTCGCCTCGAACTCAAAGAACCGAAATGAATAACATTCGTTTTAGTAATATTCGTGGCGAAAAGATGTTTGGCAATTAGCATCAGCGAAGACCAAACGCTTTAATTCTTTATAAATTTGAAGTTGACATTCTCGAAATTAAAAAGATAAAGAATGAAAACCATCGGTATAATAATTTAGATCTGCTAGCCTATGCCAAACAACTGTCACTATCCATAAAACTGCTTAGCTGAGCCCAAAAAAAATTCACTCATTCCTTCATTTAACGATTTTTGTTTTCTGCTGCATCACCAATGTTTTTCGAGGTTTGTTTAGAACTGAACGTTTAGGTCAGCAACCAGTTGACAATTCTTTTTACAGTTAATTACTTGTTCCTAACAGCAACTGCAACTCGCACCTCGCTGTTCAAATTACTCGCGTTTAACTAAATGAATGATATCAGTACATTCTATGCCAAACATACTGTAGCTTCTCATGGACATCTTCAGCTCTTCCACAATTCGAAGGACAGTCAGTGGCACTTTCTATAATTACATGAGTAGGTAAATCACATTTATTTAGATTAGCAGTAGCTTCAGGTCACGTCTGTCGATTCCGTATAGAAAAAACTGAAATCTATTATTACTATTACCACTTTCTTGGCTAGCTTTTCGAATTATGTATATCCATTGTTCGCATAAGGAATAATATAACTTAATGATGAATTATATTTATACCATATATAACGAATGGGAACAAGTGTTTTTTCAGAAAATTAAAAACAAAAATATGAAGTAAACTGCCTTCTCAAAAGTTTACATTGTTCAAGGAGTTAAATTACAACACAAAAACTGAAATTCAGCGTTTTGCATCATCTATTTTTAAAATGACTTTAGTACTATTGCAATATGGATTACCGATAACCAGAAATCTCGAAGCATGCAGAATATTAAACAAGCATTTGAGATAGGAATCAAGAAAACTGTAGAATACTTGTTATCTAAACAAACATGACATCCATTTACAAAGTCCTTCGACTGCGAAATGTTCAGTGTTGGCATTAAAGACAAGTGATTAAATATAAAATTCACCAGCTAACCTGGCTGCTGGTTCTTGGGTATGTGAATCCTCATTAACCCGACGCATTACACGCTTACGGTAGCCGGGTTGCGTCGAACTGGCTTTCCGACATTCTGCTGATGCTTCCTTATCCTCCATTGTCCGAAAGTGGTTAACGTGACAATCCACGAGAACTCAGGTGAACCACTTTAAAAACTTCCCTGTATCGAATCAACAGATGATTCGCCCCCGAGGAGGCGAACTGCAGTAAAACAACGTGAAAGCAATTAAAGTTAGAGCCCACGAGTTCGGCTCTACACGTTGCCTTTCAAACCGACATCACCCAGAACTAGCAAACCTGAAAAAGCACAGAAATACAGATTACTTGAATTTTTTAAAAAAAGCGATACAACCGAGGTCAAATAAGAGATCAACTTACGTCTTAAAATATGCACGACAAAAAACCACCTGTCATGAAGTGCAGATTTCACGTATGATTAAATCACATCAAATATGCAATGAATCAATGAGAAATGAAAACCTAAACTACCATGAAGATTTGGATATGGATATATGAAAACGGGAAAAGAATGAGGTTAGTAACATATTAGGTAACATTCATTTTGAACAATCCTCCATTCGGTTCTTATCATCTTTACATCACACTTACTGAACAACAAAGAACACGTGAAATAGTTTATCCTAGGATTTCCTGAAGAGCAGATAGAAATCAAACATGCTAGTGAATTTAGTTGAAAAACTTCAACAACCATTAATCATTTTTCTCTCTTTTCCTCTCTGCAAATCTCAGAAAATTATAGGATGAGTTAGTCTTAGCAATATATGTCCAAAAGGATGACTAAATCAAAGGATGTCTAAATATTTTGTTGGATAAGAAACAACAACAATTCAGTTATAGTTATAAGTATTGCGAAGTGCTCTGTGCTTTTCACTCTGAAATACCATCATTTTCTCTCAGAAAACAAATGGAAATCCTGACACTAACCAGGACATGTAATTCTGCTCGACTCAAATGCGACATTATCCAAATCAAGACTGCAATTACAAGCCCTTGAATGGTAAGAAAATTAAAATATGCTAGTCGTCGACTGCTAGAAATATGAGGGATGAGAACGATGCAGCAGGAATTCGCAATGATCCACTATCATTTAACGATCACTGTTCCTCTGCATCAGTGCATTCTCTGATGTTCCTGCAGAAAAAAACCTTTCAGTTGCTCAATGGATCTGAAGCAGTATTCTGAAAGAGTAAATAGTAAGAGAAAGAAAAAGGGTAAATTTTGGATAATCTCGGTCGTATCTGAGAGATATCCCATGCATATTTCCAACATTGAAAACGACAGCGCCTTCACTTATGCCAATCATCGAATATTTTCCTGCCTCTTTTCACTCTTTTGAAGACACAGCTTGGAAACGAGCCAAATGCCTTCGTTTGGTTTAAGACCATTTAATGTGATGCCGCACTGAATTTTTGAAGGGATACAAGGGTTATCCTACCAATAGAGGTTATGGTTTCCGATTACTGATTGGAAATGTCCATAAGAGTTATTTCTAAAGATGTTCTGCTCATCGAGACTTCCTGTGAAGAGTTTTCAGTATCAAGAAGTTTTCTTGCTTTCAACTTTGTCCTCGGAGAGCATAGCGAAATTTGATTTTGAAATTGAATCATTGAATTTTGTAATGCTCTCATTGGATTTTATAGCAGTCACAGAATTCCTGGATAAAATTCACAAATTAGTTCCTGAAACTTCCTTTTTGCTCTCCTCGAAGTATTTCTGTAAACTCATGCTATGATTTTCTTTCTAGTGAAGAACATAATGTTATTGATTTTCCATCCGTTTGATGTGTTTGGTATCGTTGTCACATCGTTATATTCATACAGGATATGGTTGTTACTAATTATTATTTACCGACAAGTTTAGTTCTAATAATGTGTGCATGAGACTGGTAGTCTGCCATGCAGACCTTATCCTGTGTACAGCCATATGATCAGGATGTTTTACGGGATATGTCACCACAGAGTCTATTACTCTCAAAAACTTACTTTTACCATAATTTTTCTAAACATTGTAATTTCTCAATCTTTACACTTTCGAACTATGCATTTCGGAGCTCTGTGATTGAGTTGAACTTCCGAGAAGATTTATATCTGTTAAAACTGCTCTTTGTCTGATTCTTGAAGATTCGAGATTTTCTAGACTTCATTTCCTCCGTGCTTTGTCCGTTTCTTTAAGTTTTAAATCTTAGGCTTTCTTCACGTACCTTGCTATAACCTCCGATATTTGAGAATGTACAAAATCGTAGATTCTGGGGACTACTCTTTTCCGAACTTTGGTTACTGATCGAAAATAGATTATTCAGGAAATTTAAAGCAAAAACAAATGAGCAAACAGAAAACGAGAAATTCTGGAATATACCAAAATGTACCTGAAAAGGTGAAAAGGATTTGTAGATAATTGTGTCATTCCATCTCGTTCCAGTCTGTTGTAATTTTAAAATTGATTTCTGATCAACAAAACATTGAAGAGTCTTATTGCACAAAATTTTGAAATCGTTTGTAAATGATTCAGAGCCGGGCAAAACTTTTTGAATATATTCCACGAAATACATTTGAACTTGTCAGAGATATTAAGTCAAGTCTTCACACCTTTTTTTGCATTGTAACTTTCGGATTTCATTTTGGTGATCAATCTCCACAAGCATAATTGAATGAAAATATATGTACATTACATGTTTATCACGACTCTAGAAGTATACCATGACTATCCGGAAGAAATTCTGAATGAATTACAAAACAATTACATGATATCCAGAAAAAAAACTGAAAGTGAAAGTTTTATTCCTATGGATAGTGGTGTGAAAAAAAGAGTAAAAATTAAAATGAGAAAAAGAAACTGAAACAAATGTTATCGCTGATCAATGAAAGTGAAATTCAAGGAGTAAAGAAAAAGATATCTGGATGGCCAACCGGATAGCTTACTAATCCGATAAATATAGTAGATTTTTTGCAAAAACGATTAATTGATTTTTTCAAACAATATTCAGATTTTTAACGATTTAAAATATTTGAAAATATTGGCCAATCATTTATTTATTGCTTTTAGCAGAGTAATTAGTCATCATAGTGATGGGAGATTTACTGTGCCAACTGGAATGTCTAGCAATAAGATGAAACTTTTGTGGTCATCATATTGTGGATTAATTTTCCAAAACAGGTCAACAATTAATTAACTTTCAAACAATCGATACTTATTGGTTAAGTAATATTTTAACAAATAATGATTAATTGACCAAAGATTTGTTAATTTAAGAAAAAATGAAATAGTAGGAGAATATAAGCAATTAATTAAAGCATGAAAAGGGAAAAGTGTTCTAGTTCATGGAGGTTTCTGTATTTGTACTGTTTCTTTTTTCCTTTTTTTTTATTCCGTTTAATATATACATAGAAAACCTGTTTTAGTTTCTTTTTTCTTGTTTGAATCTTTTTTTTTCAAAATAAAAATGCGTGGAGGAAGGAAAAAATTAATCATTTCCCAGCCACAAATACAATCTCCCATCATTTTCATGCCCATCTACGCCTCATGAACATTGTCAGGATGTATGTGAAGTGTTTGGTAAACAGATGAAAAAAGGCTGAAAGAAAAATGAAAATTGATTTCATTTATTTTTAAAATGATGAAAGATTATAGTACCAAAGATTAAATAAATGTCATAACTTTCTTCATACATATTTTAAAGCTGAATCAATGTTTTTTTCAAATTCTTTTCCAAAGAATTTGATAAACCAAACCATTGAAAGAAAGTAACATTTATTCCAATTGTACCTTGAAAAGTAAATACCTTGCTGTTTGAATAATGCAACTTGAGCAGTAATTTGGCAAAAATGAATTTATTTTTTCAAATTGAATAAGCTTTTTCTTTTCTTTTGTGAAAATTTTTCTTCTTTTTTTAACTTGTACTGGCATTTACAAGATTCTTTTTTTATTCTTATTTTATTGAACTAATTTAATAAAAAAACTGAATACAATAACAACAAAAAGGATCCGAAATGATATTTGCCAGAAAACAGGAATATCGCATTAAATGAATTAAGCATCATTGCTGATACATCATAATGTAATAAGCAACATAGTTGTACTGGTCCTAATGAATTATTTATTGAAAAGTTGACATTTTTGCTCCAGATCATATCAAATGTAGCAAGTTACTAATTTCGCAAATAACTTTACAATTTTTTTCATTAACAACTCGCTGGTGATGAGTAATGCGGAGATTTTTTGATCAATAACTAAAATATTTTTTTTAAGTGCAACCATTATTCATTAACTCATTTTATCTGTCAGAAAAAATCCAAATAATTTGTTGGTAATTATTATGTAAGTATTTTACTTCTTCATTTATTTCAACGGGCTTCTTATTTATTTATTTATCTATTGTTTATTTTTCCTTATAAACTTATTTAAAATATTCGTTTTTTTTCAAATATTTTAAGCAAAAACTTTTGATTTATCCAATCAAATTATTGTTTTCTCTTTGGAATAAATAATAAGCAAATATAAATAACTGTTGTAAAATTTGAAAAAATTACTAATTATTTTTAATATTCTACAGTTTTTCTTTCCCTTTCTGAATAATACTTTTTTTTAAGGCTAAGACTATCAAAATAATAGAGAAGTTTTGCGCAAACTTAAGGCAAATTTTTTTTTCACCTCGTTTTCTTTTGTCCAATAAAATATTATTATTCAGAAAGGGAAAGAAAAAAAATTTATGAAAATTAATGACAATTTAAAATTAATTTGCGAAAATTAATGACAATGGGGAAAAAAATTAATTTAAAATAAATTTACGCACATTGCATTTATACATTATCAGTTAGAAAGCTTCTTTTCACATTACTATGCAAAAATTATCATTTTTTTAGGACTATTCAGTATATGATATTTATGATATCATTCATTAATACATTCATGAATTTCTACGGAGAAAAAAGTCATATAGTTGTGAGAAATGAAATTACTGATGTAGCGACAAATGTAACAGAGAAGAAAAAATTCCATTGGACATTTAAATGATCAAGACACAAATAATTCATCATTTATTATCATCCAGCAAACAATATGGTAATCTACCATTACTTTCTTTGTTTTTTTTTTGAATTAGTAATTTTTTTTCTCAACTTTTTCTTTCACTTTTGAAATTGTAAATGTAAAAAAAGTGGTGATTTCTGGTAATTTTTTTATTTCAGACAATCTACAAAAATGTTAAAAACTAAAAAATAAAAAAAAAATAGGCCAGAAGTTTGATTTAATAATAATTATTGTTTAAAATATTAGTGATCGTTGTTTTGTTTTGTTGTTTTGATAAATAACATTGATGAGTAATTTGATAGTGAGAAAAATACCAGTATTAAAAATGATATAAATTAGTTTAATAGCAGCTAGCACAATTTGTATTCGTCATTTTTTTTCCAATTAAATAAAAAAGTCAACATGAGAAATTTTCCATAACTATGTGACTTTAAAACTTTTTTTTGTACAAATGATCATTTATTTCTAATTTGATCAGATTATTTTATGAATGAAGCATATTTCAATGCTTTAAAATTTAAAGAAACTTAATTTTTGCTTTAAAAGAAATTTAAAATGTTTTGAAAAAAATTTTTTTTTCATTTTCTAAACTGTTTAAAATATAATTTTTTTTGAAATGAATGTAAAAATTTTATTATTGAATCAGTTATTTTTGTAAGACAGCTAGGAAAAGGGCGAAAACATTTAATTTAACAATATATTTAATGTCAATGTAGTAAATCAATGAATTAGAAAAAAAAAATTATTTATTGTTGAAAGTTACTAAAAGATACAAAAACAGTGATGAAAGGTCAATAAGTTTATTGTTGTTTATAATAATTATTTTCGACAAAAATTTTAAGAATTTTCATATCATTGCAGGTTGCTGAGATACATTTTCGGATCAAATATTTGTTTTTCCTTGTTTGGCAAATAATATTCAATAAAGACTTGAATTTCTTTTGATTAATCGTACGTACGAAATACAATAATAGCAAAAATTTGACAAATTGCTAAAATTAATTTTTTTCTTATTTGTGCAAATTGAACTTGTTGTCGTTAAAAAGTAAATTGAAGCTATTGATAAAACAAATAAGGTGTAACTTTCGGGATTTGTGGACAATGCTAGTTAAATAGTTATTATATAATAGTAATGCTATGCATTTCTCCAGCTACATTTTCCCTGCCTGTCCGTTAGGTTTCGATGCTCTGTTTTTTATGCTTAACTATAATAATCTCCAATTGCCAAGAATGATTAGCTGATAATAGCAACATTTTTTAATTTATCTGCAAAGCATGTAATGTAACTTGCACTGATTCCATCATCATTGTTAGTTATCACTATGCATAATATTAACTTTCTGCTTTTAAGTCACACAAAATGAAATTAGATAAAAATAATTTCGAATTTTTTTTATCATATTGATTTGTTACTCAGTGCTCTGAATAATTTAACAAAAATGAATTAATCGAAGTGCAAAAAATCAACATTTAAAATCTAAATGAAAAGGGTGAAGAGTAAAAATTGCAGCTTTTAAATATCAATCCGATCATTACTATCAATTTCGTAAAATGGCAAATCATAGTAATCAGAAGTGGCAATGTTAATCATTGTGATGATTAAATTTGAAATTTTATTCAATAACATTCCTTTTTTCTTACATGTTAAATTTATCAAATTGATTTTGGCCTCGCGAGAATGTGTTTCAATTAAATTTATTCGCATTAAATTTTAACTTGTAATTGATTACTAAAAGTTTGACTTTATTATCAATTCATATTGTAGAACAGATTTAAAAAACACAGATATTTTGGCGTTGCTCATTAGCTTTGCAATAAATTTTTGTCAACACATTTTACTCCATTGACTAATTCTGTTTCTTTTAAAATTAAAGTTGAAATTTTTATGGGAATATTTGTTGAGCAACACATCACAACAAATATTTGTACAGCATTTAACTCTCTCGTTTTTTTTTTTTATTTCCAAGAAAGAAAGGCTTTTGTTAAATCAGGCTTGGTCGTTTTTGATTGTTACAAAAAAAAGAAAAAGAGAAATTCGATAAACAATCTTTGTCATATCAAAATGTTACTGTCGGAAATACAACGACTGCCAGATAGTCTTTGCCGAGCTCGAACTTGGATAATTAGATTCCAAGCAATCTCAAACGTAAACTTGGATAATTAAACCTTTATTAAAAATGTCAACAAACGCGAACATAATTAAAAACATTAACAAACACGAACATAAATATTCAATGTAGAAGGAAAAAATTGGATAAGGACATAAGTGAGTAAGTAAATAAATGAAGAAACAAATGAATCTTCAATTGGAGGATTGATAATCTATATATAGTAGTAGAGGAGGGAATAATGGCTTAATAGAAAGATCATAAGGTCAAATGATAAAAAGGGGGGATCATTTATGGTGCACAATAGAGGATTTATTTTATTATTTATTTATTTGAAGCTTCGTTTTCACGACAGTTACCATAATTAATCATTTCAAAAATATGACAAAAAATAAAAATAAATGTAAGCCAATGATAATAATATTTGAAATTATGATGAGAAAAAACATATGTATTGGTCATTTTCAAACTTTAAATGCTTATAAGAATTCAAGAATTGATAAGAATATGATTACTTTTTTAATGATTTATATTTGTTATTCTTAAAGCGAATTCCTTGTTCAGTACTTTTTTTTTTCTTATATATGCTATCAAACTAAGCTATCGGATAACAATAAAATTCTTG
The DNA here is from genome assembly GCA_029876185.1 of Mansonella ozzardi. Lineage (NCBI taxonomy): Eukaryota > Metazoa > Nematoda > Chromadorea > Rhabditida > Onchocercidae > Mansonella > Mansonella ozzardi. The sequence continues at coordinate 45,227 of JARVGP010000028.1, read as the reverse complement.
TCTTATGATATCGATGGTCTTAATTCGGTATTCAAAATCAATTCGAGAGGATCTTATGCAAATTGTTACCGATTTTTTTTAACATTTTTTATTTCAGCTAATATTTATAAATTTACTAACTTATTCTAAGCTATTGGAAACGATTTGTATTAATTATTTGTTGGATGTCAACTGTCAATCATACCTCATTTGTTCTATCCTATTGATTCAACTTTCACAAATTCTGAAGTTTTTACACTTTTCATATTTCAATATATTTCGTTTTCATGCTTTAATTTGAGAAATTAAAAATGTCTATTGTTGCAAAGAAAAGTTGAAACAGAGAAAAATTTATTTAATTATAAAGTGATCAATCATTCATATTACCAAACGATCAAAGAAAGGAAAAAAAGTTCGGATTGCATTTGATTCACATCTTTTAATTTCAGTAAATCAATGATAACAATTTATATCTTAAAATATAAAAGTAAAATTGGATACTATTTGATTTGTTCGATTGATTGATTGATTCAGTCAGCCAATGTATTTATAATTTTCGCATGATACAATTGCTGATATATGATAATGAATGACATTTTTATTTGTGTAATATAACGAATTATTAGAAAAATATTGTAAAGTAAATGCAATTATGGCGAGTATGATTATACTTGTTACAATTGATTAGGCCAGTGAATGACTCAATAATATGTTACGGATATATCAGATAAACAATTTCATGTGAAAAATTTTTAAATTATAAAAAAAATCAATTCTATTAATTATTGGCTTCAAAAAAAATTTTTTTTAAGTAGTAAATAATTGCTTTAACAATAAAAGTTATTTAAAAATTGCTTTTTTTGAATGATAAATGACGAATATAACCGAAAGTATAAATAAAAAGCAAATTTACAATTATAAATTCCATTATAATCTATTCGATTTGCTTATTAAAAATGTATTGATTCTTCAACTTGTGGTATAAATCTTAGAATTATTAATTATGTTACTTACTAGTGTCAAATAATTTAAGCCAATTTATAATTGGCTAATAAATGTTTCCACATTAACCTAATGTTTTATCCTAGTGTTAATGTTTTACACTTTGATTTTAATCACTTTTTTTAAGCTTGAATATTTTAAATTTAACTAATTTTTTACTTATCATAATAGATTTACGGTTAAATAAATAAAGGAAATATGAACAAAAATAGATCTATCATTGCATTGGTAATTGTAACCTTAGTTTCAATATTTTGAATACACTTCGGTTGTAACATGAAATATTCCAAAATTTTTATTTAAAATTTATTTCTTTTTTCCTTTTTTTTTATAATTAAAAGAATAACATGGCCATTTTGCAATGAAGGATTTGAATTCATACATGTCAAAGTTGCTCACAACACCTTTTTGTCACACAGCTTCATATTTGAGTCTTTCAATTTGTTTTCGTATCGATTCTGCATCCTGTATAATTAGCATACCAATTGTTGCATCCATAACTACTTTTGGTATATCGGGACCTTTGAGATCCAAGCACATCACATAGTCAACGATTGTTTTGGCTGAATCTTTGGGATGAATTCGAAAACGTCCTCCAGCAAGTATAACACTCCCACTGCAATTATTATCATTTAATAATGAATATTATCATTGATAATATTATTAAATTATTTTTTTTTTTTGCAAGCAGAACAATAATATTAATTGATAGAAGACGAAATTAATTTATATTTGTAAAAAAGGTCAGGCAATATAAACTTAAAAGTGATGCTTTATGGCAAAATTACCAAATTAAGGCTTTTTATTTTTTCTACAAGCATGAAAATGAAATCTGTCATAAAAGCGAAATTAAATCAAACTTACTGAAAAAATACATAACCACTTGAAAGACTGTAATTGAGCCGATTAAAATTTAAAGCTTTAAAAAAAGTTAATAATGTATTATGCAAACACAATCAACCGTATTTTTTGAGGATTATATTTAAAATCCGGAAGATCAATGCTTCGCGCAGCTTCGATAATTTCGTTATTAGCACGGCGAAATGTGCGACACATCAAAAATTCTCGTCCTTTGATATTTGAAATATCGTTCATAGCATACTAAAAATTGCTATAATTTAGGAGGAAAAATTAAAATAAAATAAGGAACGCGTCATTGTTGATTATATCAAATATCAAAAATCCCTCTTTTTTTTTGTTGTTAATCCTTGGATAAATGTTTTTCTTTTAATCATTCAATAAAAGTATTTTTTTTAATTTCAAGCTAAAATTTTTTTACCAAAATAATTTTGAAAACATTTTAGAAAATATTTACATAAACAATATCTGTGTTTGGTGTTAAATCGGCAATAATTTTCACGCATGAAATGTTTTTGTTGTAGTGGGAAAGATCGACAAAGTTTTCCCAATGTTCCACAAAAGCTTGTTGTAGAGGAAAATTAAAGGTCGTCTGAAAGAGGAAAAAAGCAAAGAAAAAATTCATTCAATAAATTGATTAATTTAATCACATAAACTGGTTTGATTTTAGAATAACTTTTTGTTGAAGAAAAGTAATTATCTATGAATTCAAATTCTATTTAAGTAATGTAGATCTTAAAGCTACCTAAAATATTATGATTGATCTTATTAAAATAAAATTTTTAAAAGAAGGAAAAATAAAATTTTCATTCAAACATAAGTAATCGTTTTTTCCGCAGATTAAATTTAAAAAATCAGAAAGGAAAATTTTAAATTCAAAATTTGATTGTCTAAAATATATTCAAGCTTTTCCATTTTATGTTGAATAAAAAAATCTAGCAGTCAGATTTTCAGCTTTTAGTTAAAATTATTGGAAATTTCTTAAAAGACTGTAGTAAATTAAAATTTTTGATTAGGAAATGAAAAAAGCTTACTCTCATGGTAAAAACTTTGCCCATTTTATAGCGTCTTGAATAAACAACATCATTTTTATTCGAAATTTTTTGCTTCCAACCATCATGATCCTCGAAATCGGGCATGTTGACAAGTTCCATTAAATCTCGTAATGCTTCGTTTGCTTCACGTATGCTTTTTTCGTACTTTAGATGCAGCAAAAAATTTTCACGTTCATTTATTTAAATTGAAATCAATTTAATTTTAAATTTATAATACAAAATATTTATTAATTAAATTTCTTTTCAAACAAATATAACAAAATAATAAATGGAATACTAACTTTCTGATTATCACTATTGCCACTCGACATATTTGTAGAATTCATTTTTTTTTAAATGATTTACATGAAAAAAAGTTGAAATTAAGGTAATCAAAATATTTAACAACCCTTTTAGACAAAAACTATGAATATATATTGCTAATTGGTTTTTTACCTCAATAAAGTTACGTCATCATTATAAATATGAGCTTTAAATAAAGTAGCAAAATGTTGTCACTCAGTGTACATTTGTTTTTTGATAAGTATAACATCTGATAAGTATAATGATGAAAAAATTTCGCTTATTGTTATCTTATCAATGAAACAAAAAGTTTATGGATGACAATATTACGTAGTAAAATGGTAATAGAAAAATGAAACTTTTTACTTGGATTAAAATAATGGGATTAAGGAAAATTTTGCATAATCACTTTGAGAAATTACGTACAACGATATTAGTTATGTGATACAGCAATGTTATTATGATGCCCCATACTTTTTCCTCTCCTAGATTAGTCCTGCTATAAAGGAAAATGGCATTTGTGAAATGTGGATGTAGCACAAAACTTTTAATACAAAAATTTCAAATTCGAGTAGTAAAGTGCTTCTGAAAAATTATGACATAAATTTGAAAATTGAATTTTTTCCCAAAAAATATACAATTCTGTCGTGTATTAAAATGAATATTATTTTCTTTGAATAGAACTTAAATTTAATGAATAATGAAATGAGTTAAATTTCAATCGTTATCATTAAACTTTTGCTACTCTTTTCAATTAGAAAAAAAGAAGTCTATGGCAGAAAAAGAATAGCAGTGATAGCTTGCGATATGGTAATGAAATGTTGAAATTTTTTAAAATATTTTATAATGCTAGAAAAAAACTGTAGATATTATAGTTTAACATAATGAATTGGATAGCGTACGCGATTTGAAATTTTTAGATTTTTAAAAAAAAATTCGTTTGATCTTTTTAAAAAATAATTGGTGATAAATTAATTAAAATTAACAGATTAGTATCTGAATTTACCAAATGCTTGCGCAGATGAGATTTTCCTATTCGGATAAGGTAATAACCATGAGTTCTGGAAATATTACTTTAATGATTCTAACTTGTTATCGCCCTCCGGAACATTCAGTAATTTGCAAGAAAACAATATTTAGAGCAAAAAAAGTGCCAAATTCTTATGATTAAACAGATTTCCATTACGGTTGACTGCAAAAACTGTACTGATAAAATATTTTGGCAAAAAAGATCTATGTATATATTTATATAAAAAGATATATAGATATATATATATATATATATAATAAATATATTTACCGCCTATGGAAAAGAGGACATCAGTTTCTGGTATTGATGACGATAATATTGATGGTAACGGTATATTCCGTAAAAAAGAGGGCATCAGTTCCAGTTTGAATTATGATTATGATGATGATAACAGCATACTCAACAAACGGAGAGCACTAATATCCAGTATAAATGATGAATGATGATGATAACGACAGAATCAGTAAAAAGAAGGATAAAATCTTCCGGTTTGATGATAACAATAAAACAAGTTCAATAAAAAAAAGACGTGGATTAAAGTTTTTGATACTAATAGTGATATTAATATATAACATTGAACTTATTAATTAGAATTAATTAAGAATAATTCAAGATTTTTCGCGATCTTAATACTAATATTTCAAATGAATAAATGAAAAAGTGTAACGTATGAGAAGAAATCTTTACCTTTCACCTTTAACAAATAAATTAGTAAACTTCCTTGAACAATTAGATAATAAGTAAAATTAGTGAAAAAAATGATAACATCTAGCGTTTATCTCTAACAATAACATATTGCAATTTAAATAATCTAGTAGTTAATGTTAGAATTACTAGTTCATATCTGTTCTTTTTCTCTTTCTACTGTATATTAATTTTGTCGCTGAAAATTTTCATCTCTCTCTCTCTCTTCCTCTCAATTGAACAAACATTAAAAATTTTTAAAAAATTATTTTTGAAACAAAAAAAAAAGTGAAAATCAGCGATAAAGCTGTAAAAAAATCGTATACTAAAAATTTCTAACATTGAAGAAGATTGTAATTAAAAGTTGTAAATTATACAGCTGCATTGTATTTGTGTGAGATAAATGCGCAAATATCCACTTGTTATAGAATAAAACTAATAGAATTCTTTAAAAAAAGGAATTTGAAAATGATAAATGATGTATTGATGAAAACATATGTATTATATAATCAATGAGAAAGCAGTTATTGAATTCAGCAATCGAATTATCAGCCAACGAAAAGGAACTGATTTTGTTTCACAACCGGTTTAGGATTTTGATTTATTTATATTAAAGTGCCCTTTTCAGTAGTTCATTTAAATGTTTCATTGTTCCTTTTCATAATTTTCCTTTTCAAGTTAATACGTCAATTCCCCTCTTTTTCATATAACTTATCAGCTGATTTACATGATGTTGCAACATAACAATTTTTGTTAAAATAAAATCCTTTGAAAAAAGCGAAAACTTATAAGTTTTATCAAACAAAAAAAAATTGCCTCAGAATGTTATCGCTTTGTATTTTAATATATCACAATAACATGGACAATCTAAAATAACTTAAACCTTTCCAATTTGTATATCAAATTTTTGAATCACTCAAACTTTCCCAGTAAATAATATAGATAACTTATCATTAATTGTTGATACTAATATAATCTAAGTTTCCGCTTTATCAGCTTCTTCAATTTATTCATTACTCATGTCTTTAATAATGCTTATAAAATATCGACAAATTTTTTAACAGTTATTACATTAAGTTATTTTGCAGTGTATCAAAGGAAAAAAAAAATGACACAAACAGTTTATAGTTCAGTTGTACAATGAACACAAATTTATATCTTAATAATGCAAACAAACGATTTGCAATCGTTGGAAATAGAAATGAAAGGATTAAGTAAAAGAAAGATTGCAAAAATTTTCTCAAAACAATTTTTTTTTTTTTCATTTTATGGCAGTAATTTTAACACAATTAATAAAATAATTTGTTGCAAAGGAAAAAAAATGAATCATATTGCATTCAATGGATTGACAATGAATTTAGACATTCTGTAATTAATAGTAATTGATAGCATTTCACTTCGAAATGTTTACTTCAACAGCAATATTTCTGCACCATTTTGAATTATGCATCAATCAGATAACTTTATCATTTGAACTGAACGACGAAATTTATTTGAAATGATAATATCTTTTATTTACATACAAAGGAAAGATACAAAATAATTTATGAAAAATACTTTTGCAATTTTAATTTCTTTATATTTTGACATTCATAAATTAAATTACTTAATAGAAAAAAATGTTAAATTAATTAGTAGGAAATATTCTTCAAAAAATCACTTTTTTGATAATTTATAGGTATGTATTGCTTTAAAAATTGCAAATAGCAAGCATTTCAATTAATTAGGCATAGTTTTCTATGCGCAAAAATTTTGATATAATCTGTTAAGAGGAATAAATTTTATTAAAGTCTGCTTGATCAAATGGATGATTTTAAAAAAAAAAAAGTGTTAATGAGGGTAAGAGGCAAAGAGAGAAATGAGAAGGAGAGAAAAAAAAGAGCATAGCAATGATATCAATGATTTCACTTTTTTTTTTATGAAACAAAATGGATAGAAAATATTTTGAATTTAATATTAATGAAAAATTTTATTAAGAATATGAGGAAAATGATAAAAGAAAGATTGAGAGAAAAAAAGGAAAAAGTAAAAGAGAGAGGGAGAGAGAGAGCAAGATCAGATGAAAATAATGAATTTAATGATATTGGCGTACCGATTTGATTTAAATTTTTAGTATTTTGCGAAAAAAAAATATCAAAATAATAATTGGAAATTTTATTTGTTTTTCTTTTTTTTTGCATTCAATTCAAATAATTTGGAAAAATTTAGCGATGTCCTATTGTCGAAATTTTTTTATTTTAAAATAAGATATTTTAAATAAATTTTTTATGTACTTTTTCTAAAAAAAAATTTAGAGTTAATTAAAAAAGAAAGTTTTTGTTTTTAGAAATTATTTCATTTTTTATTAGCAAATTCATAATGGAAAACTTCTTTGGACGAGAATTATAGCAGTTAAATAAAATGAAAAAAGTTGGGAAGAAAGAGATAATCGATACTGAGGATGTCAGAAAGGGAAGAAGGTAAAGGTGGACAAAGGGTGGACAGGAAAAAAGAATTGATTGAATTATGGAGATAACAGATAAGAACGAATGCTGTACCACCTACTATTACTACTGATAATCTGACAAAACAGGTAAATAAAAGAAAAGCAGGAGAGAAATTTTTCAAAAGTAGAATTTTTGTAATTTTAAAACAGTCTAATTTCTTCAAATTAATTAATTTTGTTTAATTTGTATTTTTATTTGCATTACATAAAATTGTCGATGCTATCTTTTACTATTTATGCATTTCGTCCGTTCAATTCATTTTAGTTTCCTCATGAAACAGTTGATCGATTAAGCTTGAAAACAAATTTCCATCACTTTCTTCCTGATAAATGAAAAAGATTATGAGGCAAAAAATGTGAAAATTTAGAAAAAAATTTTCGAATTTACAAAATTCTTTTTTTTCGATGTTTTGAATAGCTATGGTTTTGTTTTCTTAAAAAAATAAAATAGAAATAGACTTTTTTTCTTAAAAAAAAAATAAAAGAAATGAAAACTATGTTTTTGCTTCTTTTTTTTAAAATACTTTTTATCTTTTATTTTTTTTACATTTTATAGACTAGCAAGGTGTTTGATATAATTGGTTAGTAACATATGTTATGGTAATCATTAACTGTGGCCATAAAGAATACTAAAATTTCAATCATTGAATTGTCATGGGAATAATTTCACTTTTATCATTGATTTTTGTTGATGACCAACTTCGATTATTGGAGTACTTTCGGTAAAATTTTTGATTCCGGGATGATATACTGAAAAGTGATGTTTTTTGAGTAACTGAACGATTTGAAATGCTAATATGACGCAAATCATTCTTCCGCTGGCAAGTACACTTTCGATACCAATTGCGGCAGATGGAAAGAAGCTTTCGCCTAAAATGCAATGAAAAAAATTATTAAAAATCTTTTTCTTTCTATCTCTGATGCAAGTAAATAAAAGTAATTATGATCAAATTAATAATTATCCAAACCTAAAGTAATTCATTCGTTTTGCTTTATCACTTAACAACATATAATAAGAATTAAAATTTTATATTAAATTTTCTTAAATTTATAAAATTTTTCCAAGTCATGAATTTGTACTAAATTTTAAAAAGAAATGCAAAAAGAATGTTACAGCTATGATTTACCTGAATGTAGCACTTGTTAAGCAGAATAATACAACATTCAACATTTTTCCCGTAAGTACCAAAGAATTGCTAATACAAGATACTTTAGCAAATGTTTCCGTTTTCCTATCACTAATTATTTCCTCATAAAGGAATAATATTGCAGAAGGTAATTGCGTTATAGTAAAGCATGATACTATCGCCGCAATTGTTACTGTCATTTTCCGTTCCTGTTCGCAAAAGTTGCCTGATGCTGGTCCGAGAGATGCTTCTTCACTTACAGCCTACAAATATTGATATCATAAAAAATGAATGCGACCGTTGTCACTGTCGGATGATACTGTATTAAATAATTAGATGATTTATTTTTTCGATTTTTTTTCTATTTTAAATCTTATCTATTGTTTGCTATATTTGAGATTTTCGAAACTACTTTTATAAGTTAAAGATATCGCAAAAATTCATTAATTTATATTTAATTAACTTCCAAAATTTCTTTTTTTTTTGACAAAATTGTAAAATTGAATTTTCTATATCATATTAAGCATTTGCCGCTCTGATAAATGAAGTGAATAAGGATTCTAGTTATTTTCTGAATCATTTCATTAATTTAATTGCACAAATGAAATATAGTATTTGGAAAAGTATTACAAGTAATACCTTCTGAGTTCGAATTTGTAGTAAACGAATTAGGTATATATTAAGAAAAGCCACAAAAAATACAGGAATGATAACACCAATAAATGCATTTGCAATAACACTTGTATTAATGTAGAGAATAAATTGACTAGATGGTTGGGAGTACGGTACTAAACCAAATGAAGTCCAATTCCAGGTTATCGGTAAACATTTCATATATATTTGTGTCATGTTGCACAACCATAAAGCAACACAACGGTAGGAAAAATGATGGTAGCTAAAAAACTGCTCATTTGTTTTGCTAGAAAATTAACGAAACTATATTAAAGTAGGCTACAAAATCATTTCATCGTTTGTATATCGGATATGGCCACAGATGTTTCTTGCCTACCAGAACATTTATCATTACTATTAAAAATATATGATCCTTAATTGATCAACAAAACTTGCTAATGCTTTCAAAGATAGGTCAGTGAATAATTTAAGTAACTATTGCTCATTTTATATTACAGTTATCGGACACAGTATCAGTTACAATACCACCATAGGGATAGTGTGTTTTTTTTTTTTTTTTGTTGCACATTAATTAGCAAAGAAATTAACCCTGTTAATATTAATGTAAATGCAAATATCACAGCTATTATAATGATTGATTCCAATACCTGGAAAAAGAAAAAGCAAGAAATGCTAGATGGTAATAGTGTTTATTAACAGTAAATATTATTAATCGTTTTGATACAGTATCTTATTGTATCATCGATTACGAAAATTTTTTATATAATCGTATTTCTTTGCCCTTTTTTTTTATTTTATTTTTTCAGTGGAAATTAATTTAGAATTAATTTCAAAAATCTTCAATATATTCAAATATTATTGAGGAAATTTTTTGAAATTATGAAAATTACCCACACGATATTGTTTCAGTGATCTGAATGGAAATTTAATTATCAATAATCGTTCAATAGATACTGCAAGTACAATCCTGAAAGTAAGAAAAAAGAAGTGATATGTAAAAATGGGAACTGAGCCAAATGTACGTTCTATTAGTTAAAAAAAAATGATATTTAATTACGAAATTTTTCGAAATTTCACAATATTCAATATAAGCTTTAGAATATGAAAAATAATTAATTATGAAACCATATAGCAGCACAAGAGAACCAATTTGCTAATGCTGCAAGATGTGTTTTTGTGTGAGCAAAAACGATTCGAAATGTTGTGCTTTCATAAAATCGTCGTGATGCTGATAAGCTTGTTGGTAGCATTAAGATGAATACCGCCATATCAGCGAATGCTAATGCTGCCAATAGATGATTTGCACTAAATTAATGATTTATAAGAAACAAGTGATAAAGGAATAAATAAAATTAATTAATTAATTTTTTTTTCTGAGAAACAAGTGATAAAGGAATAAATGAAATTAATTAATTATATCTATTAAGTAAATGAAAATAAATTAAATCAATTATATTAATTATAACCGTTGGTTATAATTATGATCATTTTGTTTTTATTAAAAATCTTGCTAATCTTAATTAATTTTAAATTCGTAAAAAAAGTCAATTCAAATGAAAATTCAATTTACCGATTTCGCATACTTTGATTAACTAGCACTGACAAAGTTAATGTGTTGCCAATAATTGTCGCAGTGAATTGGATTGGAAATACTTTCTGCGATGACATCAATAATAGTAACAATTACGAGTAATTAAGAATAATTTTCTTTTTTAGAAATAATTGAAAATGTTGCTTTTTTAATAAATGTTATTCAGAAAAAACGACGATTTTTCCATTCTACTTTTTAAGAGTGTTATTTAATACTTTATCAAGTATGTTTTAATCTGATGCGAATTTAGAAACTATAATTAATTAGATTTCAGTTTAAAATTGCAAGTTTAAAAAATTAAGTCTTTCAAGAATATTCAATTTCAAAAATTAAATTTCGTTTCACTGGTGTTTGTAAATATTTTTTGGAAATAATATTAACAAACATTCGGAAATACACAAATAAGCAATTTATGAGACACAGCTGAATTAAGTAGTTGAAAATTGATTATTTGAAGAAAAATTTGAGTTGAAAATTGATTATTTGAAGAAAAATTTAACTTTTATTAATTAAACTATGTAACTATATTTTAATTCGGTTTCTCAAACTCCAAAATATTCGTATAATGAAACTTCATTTTCCTATTTGCTTTGCTTTCATTTGCTATAGGCTAATTAAAGTAAATTTGCTTAATGCTCAGTAAATTTATGAAGCTATAATTAAATAACTTCAATATGAAGATTAGTAATGTATTATTTTATGCTAAAAGTATTCACATTTAAAAGCATTTTGAAACATAAAAGAAAAACGTTAAGATATCAATTAAAAGCACTGAAATAGATTTATTAACTTTTGAGTTTTTTACTGTTTTTTAACTCTCAGTTTAAAACTATCATACAATACTAGTTTTTCCTTTTTGTTTGCAATATATAAATTACAATTTTTTGTTTTTTTCCCAAATATTAGATAGACCAAACTTATTGGCGAATGAAATAAATCTTCAAAAAATTTGTGCATGTTTTAATAATGTCTCAAGGGCTTTGGGAACTTTTTGAAATAGCTGTCAATTTCTTTTCTTGCAATTCTAAATTTTAGCCAGAATAAAAATTTTAGGCACTTATGGCTTTTTCGTTGAAATTTTTCGTGAAAATTTTATTTTTGTTTTTTTTTGAGCAACGAAAGAAACGATCAAACAACCGAAATTTTTGTTTTTTTTTTTTATTTATTTCGATCATTTTATAAACTCATTTAACATTTTCATCATTTTCTAAATTTTCTACCGTAGCTGAAAAACTTTTTTCCAATTATGGTGCAATAATTTTTCACATTTTGCAAAAACACTTTGTAATTTTGCATCTTTTCACTTACAACATGCAAGATATTTGCTGTTTTTTTTTGGATTAAAAGAAATCATTTACGAAGCGTGTGAATAAATTTTGCATCGAAAATTTTTGCAAAAAAGAAAATGTATAGGTCTTTATTTTTAAAATTATCCATGTTTAATTTAAAATGATTAATCGTAAAGATTTGAGCATTTTTCTAGTTGATTGCATTTGTGATTTGCAATTTCTAGCAATTTCGAAGTCTTCCGTTCGATAGATTCGTGAACTATTCGGAAGATTCTGTGCACAAATACATTTCACTTTCAATCGAATTTAATTTATTTTTCGAAGCAATTTAAAAAAGAAAAAATATCTCAAGGAATAAATAAACATTTTTGACCGCATGAACGATTTTTTATTCCCCATTTAGCTTAGGTATCTAATTTTCTAGCTTTGATAATAGCCGTACGATACTAGCCAATACATATAATTCAACGTCATAATTTATCGCTAAATGTTGTAAAAACAAGTTTTTTTTTGATAATCAAAAATTAACTCAGGAAAAGTTTAAAATGATAACAATTAGAAGACAATTTATAGCAGCAAAAAATATATGTCAAAATCTGAACAATTGCACAAAACTTAATTTAAAATATGTTGATAATTGGAATGCAAACATGCTATTTTGCAAGAAGAGGGGCATCTCTTAAGAAATTAATTTCGCTCTGCAATTATCGTAATTTCATTTTTTCTCATCTTTTTTCCGAACTAATGAATTAAGAAAAAATAACAAAAAATGGAAAAATAAGTGAAAGAGCTTATAAAAAGCGAAATTTATTATCGGTGGATGAATGCAGTTATTAATATATGATGTGCAGTACAACAAAAAAGAAAAATCATAACGAATAAAGTGATAGTTTTTATTCTTGCCAAGTTTAGGAATGTAAATTTTAATTTTTTAAAAAAATATATGCTAATATTTGTGAAAAATAAATCAAATTTGCTTCAAAATGGCAATCATTTCTGGCTTATTTTCTACAGCAATTCCCATTCCCATAACAATTCAAGTTTGACTAAAGTAAAAAGCCTAATGATGTTGAGCAAAGTATGGTTAACAAAAATGTGAAATTTCGACAAAAAAAAATGAAAAAGTGAAAATTTGTTTAGAGTGACTGAAGTGTTTGAAATTTATGGCATAATTTATGGATAAAATAAATTTTGCAACAAAATGATGCATTTAACCATTTATAATTTCTTTGATTTCCATGAATTTATTAAATATTTGAAAAATTTTGTATATTTGAAAATTTCAAATATTTTTTACCACATTTCCAATTGATTTCCTATTTATAGGAACAAAAAAAAAAATACAAATAAGCAAATAAACTCACTTTATTTTCGTCATCTCAAAAATGTCATCATTCATTTCACTAATGGAGATTGAAATTTCCGAAATTAACGATTAACAAATGAATGCAATTTATAAATAGCCAAGCCATTAAGTGATATAAAATGAGACGAATTTATGAAGATCAAACAATTGAAATCACACAGTGTAAGATTCAAAATGAACTCTTCAAGATTTATAAAGTAAATTGCGTGGAAAAGTGGAAATATCGTTTACGCTTCGAAGAGGAAGGAAAATTTTGAAATGTATAAATTGTATCAATGCATAAATTACTTTTATCAAATGACAAGAAGATTTTAAGTCAAAAATTAAAATCATCTTTGGTTGGACCAAGAAATAGAATAACCGGATGATTTTGATGGCTACAGCACTGAAATTTTATTAAATAAAAGATGATAACATAAAACCACCAAAATATTCATCCCATTAAAAATTAAAATCATTTTTAAAATGATGAGTAATATTGGGAAAGATGAATAGTATTAATAAATAACTAATTAATCAATTAATTAATAAGCGGTGGGTTTTTATATATTTTATTTTTTGCTCATGACCTAATCAGATACATAAATATAGTAACAGATAAGTTTTTTTGTCTTTGAAGGAAAAAAACTTGACTGATAATAAGTTATATTGAATAGATAACAAACCTGATAAAAGAAATCATCAGTCGGAGTATTAAGTTGTAAATTTTTTAAGCATTTCATTGAAAAATTCATCGTAATTAAACAAATAAATGATCTGGAAATTTTTGCGGATATAGTAAGTTTATTGATTAAAGCTACCTTACCAATCATAGTATTTTGTTGATAATCTTGAAATAATTTAGTTAAGCATGCGCGCAAAAACATATGGTACACATAACGTTCGGAAAAATATAACAAGAAAGGAAAAAGGATAGGTAAAAAAGTTAAATGAGGAAAAAAACAACTTTCATAAAATTACATGGTACCAGTGGGTCAACCTAATGAATCCGCAATTACTAAGCTTTTCATTGAGTGCTGATTAATAATTATTTCATTGTAGCAAATTTCTTCCTCATTTTTTTATTTTATTTAAATTCTCTCTCATTTATTCTGAAAAAAATTTTTTTCTTGTTTTAAAAAACTGATTCACTAGAATTTTGGTTTTTTTGATATTTCATAGGAATTTCAAGATATTAAAACATTCAGATAGTAAATTTAATTTTTTTCTTCTGCTAATAAAAAATTTATCAAACAAATAATTTGGTCAAAGAAAATTATAATATGGAGCAATTTTTTTCTCGACATTTTCTGTGTTTTCATAAAAATGCAAATAATAGAATAATTGCAATTTTTTCTTCTCCTTGAACTAACATTCATCTTTCATTATTAACGCAATATAATTATCATAAATAATAACCAATAAGCATGACATATTAAACAAAATGCCATTTCTTGGACGAAAATTGTGTAGGTTCGAGATATATTAAAGAAATTTTTGAGATTTACTGCAAAAAATTGTCCTAATGAATTCGAAACTAATAAACTCCTAATAAGCCGTCGTAATGGAAAGAAATTTAAAAATGTATTTTAAAAAATAACTTGATAAATTAATTTTGTTTTTGATCAAGGTGTAAATTTCACAGTTATTCATATGTTGCAAATAAAAAAATTAACTTTCAATTTAATAATAGCAAAATATGATCGAATTTCAACTAATTTAAACTGATTAAATTAGATTAAATCATTGGATAGCAACATTATTTGAGAAATAAATTTATTTCACTTTCCTTGTATTTTTTCATTTGTTCAATTAATGAGAATTTTTTTTTTGAATAAAACATTTTTTGATATACGCGACGTAAGCAATTAACGTTGTTAGAAAAATTCGAAAGAAAAAATTTAACTAAAATAGTGAATTGAAAAAATCTATAAGTGCATCTCAAATGATATTTCCCAGTATTTTAAGAAATGATAAACAGATAAAAAATAAATGAAAAATAGATGAAAAAAATTTAATTGGAATTTCCACCAAAATATCGCATTCCAAGTCAGCATTCCCATTCTATGAAATTGTTCAATTTCAGCAAAATGTATGAAAAAAATGAACTTTTTACTTTTTTTGGAAACAAATTAAGCATTAACCACAAATTAAGTGTTGCAACTTTAAAAAAATAAAAACTTGTCATATTGATGAAATTATTTTGTTACACAAAAAATGAAAGAGCAAAATGAACGATCATTGTTAAGTTTCAAATTAATCTTAACAAAATTCCTGATATCATAAATTTCGAAAAAAAACATTCCGTACGTTTGGTAAAAATGTTTTGATTTTTATTTCAGATATTTATTCTTTTTTTTTAAATTTATTTGTTACAAAAAGAATTAGTTTTAAAAGAAAAAAAAAGAAAACATTGTGTTGCAAAAGATAACTATTACAAAAAAAATTGTGGGAAAGTTAGCTAGAATTAGAAGTTATTTGGAATTCAAAATGTTGTTTAAAAAAATGGTTAAATTAAATTGGTTGAAAAAAAATTTTAGAAGAGAAAAAATAGTTAGAAAAAATGTCTGCTGGAAATAACTTAAACGAAAAATGCTATAAAACAATTTTATGAAAGATTATATTACTGTTTAGAGGGAATTTGATGGTAGATGATTTAAGTGAAAATTGTGTAAAATTAAATGTTACTTAGCTCAATTGTATGTTATTTGATTAATTCTTGAAACAAGATTCATTTAATAGCTGTTAAATTTTGACTAATCTAATCAATGTTTAAATATTGCAAATGGATCAGAGAATTAAATTCATCATCATATCAACATACAATTTTATCATTCCAATGGGTTATTACATTGAAAAAAAAAGGAAGAAAATTGAAATGTTGCAGAGGACATTAAGGCGACAAAAGAATTTCATATTATACGCGAATTATAAATGGGCAATATTGAGTGCTTTTTGTCTATTGCTAAAATGAGAAAAAGTTTTTTTAAAAAAACTTTCAATTTCAATTCTTTTTCTTTTTTTGTCGGTATTCGCTTTTTTTTATGGTGATCTAGTGAAATTTTTGTTCACTGCTTTTGAAACAATTAATTGCGAATGTGTAGATATTTTTTAAATCGAATCATTTCTTTTTTTAACTTTTCATTACTAGCTTTTATTAATTTGTTTCTTAAAAAATTACAATTAAATAGTCTCTATTGTTGATTAAAGCATCCTTTGACGAATACTAATACTAATACTTAAGTAATGGATAGTTTTAATTCTAAAAATTTTAAAAAAGGTAAAAATTTCTTGGCTTGTATAAAATGGAAGATATTTGTTAAATGAATGTCTGTCAAAATTTGTCGGATTGCTTGCGTAATAAGTCATAATGATGAACTCTTTGATTCAAATATTTGATAATGTGCAATATGTCATATTGTAGTGATGATGCTTGAAATTTTCGAAATTTTAAAATTAACAAAATTTAATACATTTCTACAACATTTTTATTTTAGTGATTACGAAGCAAAGAAAAATTGGAAATCACACGCAAAAACTAATAGCAGTTATCAAATATTTTAAACAATTTTTCACTTCACCGAATGCGATGCTTGTTTACTAAATGCTACTGAAATCTTTAAATAGAAGAAGTGAAGTGAAAAAGGGGAAAAAACAAAACAAAACTTTCACTTTCTTACAAAATTTTGGGACACTTTTAGCACGAGGATAAAATTACAAAATGAATATTTAATAAGTTAAAACTTTATTTTTGGGAATAGATCGTAAGTGACAACTAAAGTGGGGTGTCAAAAATGGAAAAAAAAACTTTGTTGAAAATACTGGTATTTTAAATTATTAAGTAGCACAAAACTTAGAAAAATGCTAAATCAATTTTTTTTATTACTGATATATAAAACATGCATGAAGATATTTTCTGCATGACATAAAATTTCGCAAAATTTTAAGATTATTTCACATAATCAAAAAAATTTAATGATCGACTGAAACTATTTCCGAATTTTTTTTTTAAAATTATTTTTTTATTTATTTGGATAAAAAATTCTTGCAATTTTAAGCTTATAAAATTATGAATAAAACAAGCTTTTGCTTAATATTTACGTAATTTAATTCTCCAATATTGCAATCAATAAATTTTTGCAAATTATTTAGCAGATTCCACTTTTTGAATGAAAATTTTTAAATTGTTTCAGTTTTAAATTTTCAAATTTTTTGAACTTTTTCCTCTTTTGCTTTTTTTGTTTTTAATTTTTTATTAGAATCATAGAAATTACTGACAGTAATTAATAATTATTATAATAATTTCATTTTTAATGAGTTATTTCGAGGATTTTTCATTGTTTCAGCTATTTGTATATATACATCGTTTTTTTTCGGATATTTTTCAGATCAGATTAAATTGAGTAACAAAGAGTGAACCGAAGAGGACAGAGGCAGAAGAAATTTTAGAATTTGATAAATGAATGAATGAATGAATGAGGAAGAGAGATTGAAGATCAAATTGCAGGCTATTTTATTACAGGCCATTTTAATTTTAACAGGCATCATCAATATGAAACATATCAACGAAGGCATATATTTAAAGCTATTGCAATGAAAGTTTTCATTAATCTGTGATAGCTATTGTGAAGAAAAGATTGAAGGAATGAAGGAATGAAGGAATGAAGGAATGAAGGAATGAAGGAATGAAACAATGAAGGAATGAAGGAATGAAGGAATGAAGGAATGAAGGAATGGAGGAATGAAGGAATGAAAAATTAAAGAAAGTTGAACAGAAGGACGGAAGGAAGGAAGGAAGAATGGCAGAAAGGATGAAAGGAAGGAAGGAAGGAAAGAAGGGAGGAAGGAAGGAAGGAAGGAAGGAAGGAAGGAAAGAAGGAAGGAAAGAAGGAAGGAAAGAAGGAAGGAAAGAAGGAATGAATGATGAAAGGAAAGAAAAATGCAAGTAAGAAAAGATGTAAAGACGGAAGAAAGGAAGCAAGGTAAAGGAAGGGCGGAAAGAAGCTGTGTGAAAATTTTAATCAAACTATTTCATCCCAACTGCTAAAACTTTGTTTATCATTAATTTCCGTTCAATAACAAAGATGACTGACTGACTGACTGACTGATTTGTACGACGAAAATTAAATGAATTTGCAAGAATGGATGATAATCCAACTGAAGATTTGATACGAAATATTATCGCCAGGTTTTTTTTTTTTGTTTTGTTTTGTTTTGTTTTGTTTTTCCTTTTAAATATATTTCAAATTTTACAGTTGAACATTTTTTTTAAGCATAAAAATGAATATTACTATAGCTTATAAAAAAAAAAAAGTTGAAATTAAAATCATTTCAAGTTATAAAAAGGAATAATAATAAAATTAAAAATACTTTCAAAAAAATAGCATATTTTCAGAAAATTTTTCAATTTAAAAAATATTTGTTTTTATGATTTGCAATTGTCATCAATGGGAATCCTTTTACTCAAATTTTCTTCTTTTTTTTTGTCTTGGCAAATTTTAAATTTCAGCATAAAATGTTTAAAAGTTGCGAAATTGAAAAAAACGTATCAGTATTTAGCTCAAAAACAATTAAAATGTAACTTGAAAAAGAAAATTGTTTTTTTATAAATTTGATATGAAATAATCATTTAATAGCAATTTCATAATCAGTAATAATAAGTATTAATTGAGATCACTTTTAGCTTGTCCTTTTTTTCCTTACTTTTGATAAATTGAAAAAAAATTTTTTTTTTTAATATTAATAATCGATAAGTAAATGTCGGTTGTTGTTGTTATTGGAATTGATAAAAAGATGAATTTGAACGAGTAAATTCTAATAAATATACTACATTAAATTTGATATCGATCATAATGACAATAATAGTGAATAATGATTAGAAAAAAAGGAGCTAATAAAAATGATAATACTTTATTGTGAGTCTAACGTGTCTCATTTCAGACATTGTCTGATGTCTGATTTTTTTTATTTTTAATTTTAGCCTTTCTTTTCTTTTTCCCATCATCTTAAAAATTTCTTTCGTCCATTTTCACACTTATTATCTTTAATAGAATGATAATTATTCAAAAAGATTGTTAGCAATAAAGAACATTTACAGTATAGTGCTACCATAAAACATTGGATGAATTAATTGAGTGGAAACATTAATTTTACACGATTATTAATTATAAATAAACCAAATATTAATGTTTTCCAATAAAAGGAAAAAAAATGAATAATAACTGATTGATTAAAGACGATAAAAAAATTTTTTCCCACGTCTAAAAATTTAATTGCAATTTAATTTTAACTAGCAACATTGTTCGAAAAAAATAACAAATTTTCCCATTATATTTGAACGATACGAATAATGAATGCATTGAAGACAATCATTTTAAAACAAATAATGAAAAATTACATTTTTACTTTTTACCTTTCAAAATATAATTTTTCAAGAAAAAGAAGACTTTTATGTGACTAAGAATAAATGTACTAAATGAATGTAATATTTATTTCAAGTATTAGAATGGCCAAATACAAAAATAATAACCCTAATAAATTCTCATTTAGATCTTCCCATTTCATCTACCTGTAATCGCTATTTCTTTTGTCTTACTGAAATAATGCCAAACTAAATAACTATTATAGGTATGAATGTGAAGAAGATGAATTTTTACGAGAGCTGGAAGGAATGCAAAGACAAATTCCCGAGAGAGCTTCACCACTTAAGGAAGTTCCAGTGCTTGGTACATTTGTAATATCTTTTCTTTCTTTGGTAAATACACCAATTCAATGAATGGATAAATAGGAAAAATAAATCTAAAAATGAAAAAATGAGTAAAAATTTCAATTCGATCAAATTTTTTAATAGTTTTATTTATTCATATAATAACCACAATTTTTTTTACAATTAATAGCATTATCAAGTATATAAGAAAAAAAGAAAGATCAATATGCTTTTTGATAATTTTATAATCCAAAAGAACAATTTGATTTTTTTATTTTATTAAAATTGTTTTGTTGAATGTCATTGTTCTGTGAAATAAATAGTAGCCTATGCATTATAAGATCATTATTTCGTAAAATTGAGTGTAATGCTGATTGAATCATTAATCAATTGCTGTTAGTCTTTCTTTTTTCCCTAAATAGTCGCTCTTACCGATCATTTTTAAGAAATGAGCAAATAAATGAATATAAAATGAATTCAGTAATTCAGTGATTACTTAATTAATGAAATCGTTAAAATAGTCACAAAAAAAGTAGCAAGAGCCATAAAAATTTTTGTATCTGTAAATATATTATGATTGACGGAAAACTTCTTTTGAAAATGAAAAATTGTGATTAAATTATAATCTAAAATTTTCCTCTTTAATTTAATGAGTGTCAAAATTGAAAATTTTGCGTTTGCTATTTTTAATTACTACTTTATATAAAGCTTAAAAAAAATGCTATTAAAAAATTTATAAAAGTCATATGAGAAAACATATTTATTTAAATGTTCAAATTTGAAATAACAGTAAAAAAATTAATCTTAAAATGATAAAAGTTTTTACAAAGTATTTTTTCGTTTTCGTTTTTTGGCTAACTCATTCATTGCATACATTGCATTTTTATTTTCTTTAAAAACGAAAAAAATCATCAATTAAAAATCTGTTTTTAAAAAAAAGGGAAATGAAGGTAATCATTATCCCCAGAATTAATGGAAAGTTTGCAAGATTTAACATGTTAAAGCAGGAAAATTAATATGTGAACATTTGCATTCACCGTTCAATTTGAATTCAAAACAACCCAAATGTATTCATAATTAATTTTGATAAAATTGAAGTTTTTTTTTCCTTCGAGGATGAAGTGCAAAAAAAGAAATTAGTTATTAAAAGATTTGCTCAGAGAAAGCAAAACAGTTCAGAGAAGCAATGATAATTGTTAAATGACATTTTTGAAATGTGTGGATAGAAAAGCAATTAATAAATTAAAATTATTTTTTTTTGTGTTCAAATTTTAAATTAGAAAATAGAAAAAGAGATAATATGATTGCATTTTATCATTAGTAGTTTTGCAAAATTGCAATTTATTTTCTTTTTTAATTAAATGGAATTTCACCTACAGTAGAAACACTGCAATTGCCTCATTCTTTTATCTCCCGCTAATTTTTTATTTTCTATTTTTTTGCTTTTAATTCCTTTTAGTGATGTAATTACTGAACAAAAAAATAATGTAAATTTTTTATAACAGTTTTCGTTGCAGAAAATTTATTTGTGATTAATTAATGAAAGTTTTGATTAGCTTGTAGTTGTCGAAGCAATCAAAAAGTATGCATAAACATTTTCAATAAAGTAATGTTATTATTAAATTATTAGACTATTAAGCTGAATTTTTTTTTTTTTTGATGGGATGATCACTCTGTTCATGTATGTTCAAAGAACTTTTTTTTCCTTAATGTTTAAGGAGCATTGTGTAATTTGGTCGGTGAAATTAGCAAACTTCGTCGGGAGAATAATGCATTACGTTATCGTCTTAGCGTAGTAGATGAGCCTAAACGTAGTGTTGTTCATCGTGTTAGTGCTATTCTGGAAGGCCGAAGTAATATTATACCAAAAATTATGGGTCGACGGACATTTCGTCACTGTGAAATACGAAATGGCGCACGTGAACGTTTATCCACACCACCACATAAGGTGATCTATTAATATTAACTTTAATTTTTAATCCAAAAAAGATTCGTATATTTTATATCCTTTACTTATATATATATATACATATTGTTTCATTTATTTAGATTTATTAGAGTTAAAATTAAATTTAGTTATATCCTTTTTGCTTTTTTTCGTGTTTCAAATTAAAACTGGAAGAAAAATTTTTTAGAGGCGTAAATCTTAATGATTGATATTGTATTTAACGACTATCATAAGAAGGTTTTTTTTTTTATTACAGTGGAAAAGAAATAGTAAAGTTTTTATCATAGTAAA
The DNA here is from genome assembly GCA_029876185.1 of Mansonella ozzardi. Lineage (NCBI taxonomy): Eukaryota > Metazoa > Nematoda > Chromadorea > Rhabditida > Onchocercidae > Mansonella > Mansonella ozzardi. The sequence goes on along the minus strand of JARVGP010000028.1, from coordinate 22,922 downwards.
GTCTTCCGGTAATTAAGCTTAGAAGCGTTGTTGATTGATTACGGTACAGCTGAAAATAGAACGAAAGCTTTTTTTTTCGAAACAGAAAAAAATTACAACCATCTCGAACATTTCCGGTTTGCCTATCCATTCTTCATTCATTTTGCAGCTTTTGCTATGTTTATAGTTATAGTTTTGTCAAAATCTCGTTTTAAAACATTATCAAAATGATTCTTTTTCATCGCATATTTTTTGGTACTCTAAAAAATTCGATTTATTTTATGATTTAAATAATTTTCGCATAATTAGATTAGAATAGTTAAATTTCATAAATCTAAATTAACTCTTTTACTTTTGAGCGATTTTTTTGTATGATTTTGCTTAGAAAGTAAGTCTGACAGACTTTTCGTTCTAGGAAAGTTTAACAGCAAGTTCTTATTCAACTGATATATCGTCCGATGTATCGGATCAACTCCGTACAACTTTAACACCAACACACCAAATTCCTGCGCCACCAACAGTTTTGCCAGAAATGTCTGATTCCGATGCAGAACACTCCATTTTTACAGAAGTTAGCTCCTCATATTTTGATCGATAATAAGAAATCGAAAAGTAGTTACTGATAAGATAAGCATTTTATTTCAAATTAAATTAGCTTACTTTCAAACATTCGAAAATAGGCGAAATTATCAGTACAAGTTGGCTTTGTATCTTAGTTACTGCGAAACTTGAAAAAGATGAAATTATAACCGAAAATAGTCACTGAAAGAGCAAAAAAGTCATTCCAGAAAAAACAATGATTTTTGGTATTTTTTGTAATTTTCAAAGTTTCCAGCACTATTTTTTCAGGTTGCATTACCGGATTATGAGAACGGAAATAATGAGACAAGTGGAGCTCGGGCAGTAGTGAGACGTTCCAAAGTATCATCGGTGTCGGAACGAACAAGTCCGTCATCAGTGTCATCTCATGATCATTTCGAAAATATGGGTGAAGATTTGCAATTTTGAAACCATTAAAATTTCATTTTAAATCTTATTCTGTTGTTTATTACCAAAGTGTTGACAAGTAATTGGCCGAAAGCATATTTGTGAACTGCAAATTTAGGATTATCGATATTAGAATAAAGGAGAAAAAAGCTGAAATTTGATGTATAATTGTTATTACTAGCATTTCATTATTGTGTCAGTAATTATTTTATCAGCAAAACTGAGTGATAATTTTTTATTTTGCAAACTTTATCTTCTAATTATAGACTTATCAGTGGAGGAAAAAAAGCTTATATTGGATTATTATCAAAATTTTTCAGCATCAAGTCGACCAGGTTTCTTCGAAATAATTGGTTTAAAAAAGAAGAAAGAAAAATCGATTGAATCCAAAAATGAAACAATAACCTGTAAAGTGGTACTAAAGAAACGGAAACGTAAAATTAGCGAAAGTAGTTCGCTTCATTCCAGTGAGAATAACACACGAAGTGGTAATTATCCGGATAGTATGCATATAATTAAAAGATGAAAGAAGCATAACCATCATTTATTTGTCGTACCTATGAAAGCTAACAATATTCTCATCTCATTTTCTTGAAATATTTTAAATATATAAGTTAATTAAGATAAATGGAGTCTTTCCTCAATGACAAGTAAGAATAGCACAGCAACTGACAAGAGCGCATTTGATGATATATTAAATGGTACCAAACAATCGTTCCTTCAAGCTCCTAAGCAGTACCACATTCAACGTCAACATGTTAATTCAATTTTCTTATAATTTCATTTTCATATTTTACATCATAAATCCATTTAATACATTTTTTTTGCTTTACGAAATTTCTTTAAATATTTATTTGTTTTTCCAAAAAACAAAATCGAAAATTTTAAATCATAAATTTAGAATGAACAAGGTAATAAAAAATATTCTCATGGTAAGAATTCAACAACAGTTGGTGATGATGACAGACGTTCTAATAGCGCTCCCAAAAGTATATTTTGTCCAGGTTTTAACGGTTCCAAATCTATCGCACAAAGAAATTGTTTCTCAAATTATGCAATAACCGGTATTCACCAATTTTGAACAAAAAATTTTGAACAAATTTTTTTTTGAACAAATTAAAAAGAGATTTTTCTCAAAAAAAAATTTTAAATTTATGGTAACAAAAGAATTAAAATAATGATTATCTGTTCAATTTAAAAGAAACAAAAACTATCCTTATCACTTTCATATCGTTGATTTTTGCTGCAAAAATAATCCAAAAATTCTCATAAAATATTTCATTTCTATAATTTTCCCACTGATTAATTAACTAATCGGTTAATTGTTACAGTAAAATATTAAAATATTTGTAGATAGTGAAGCAGTTCATGGTGAGATTGAAACGATGCGAAATGAATTGATAATGACCAGAAATAGAAATAATCGATTGATTGAACAGTTACGTGAAAAATCTATGGAACAGTCGAAATTAAGAGCACAAATGAACACACTTCAAAAACAGGTAATGAATGCTTCAAAATTATAATTTATTTATTTTATTTTTTGATTTTTTATTCTTTCTCATATTTTTTTTTCTCTCAGATTTTCTTTTTCAGATTGGAATTCTGCGAAATCGATGTCGTCTTAATGAAGCGTTGGAAAAATTATCAATTAGTGATCGATTGATCACAAAAGCAACAGCTACAATTGATAGTGTGGAAGAGAAGTTGAAAAATTTCAATGATAAAGTGCAAGCTGTAAGAGCGGAAATGATGAAGAATAGTCACGCGGTCAGTTGCTTTTTCAATCTGTAAAAAATATTTAATATTCGTATGTTATGTGCTGTATAATTTTATATACTCGAATTTGCTCAAAATTTAGATTATCAATCAATCATTTCGAGAACAAAATGCTTACCAGTCATGTTTAGAACATATTGAAAGATTGCAACGCGAGAATCTCTCCATGTTACAAGATAAACGATCAGGTGAATAATAACTATCACTCATTCATCTTTCATCTTTGACGCAATTTTAAAATATGTAATTTGTAGATATTGGTGGTCATGATCAACGTATCCGTCAATTAATGGAAATAATGCCTTCCTACGATGCCTTATACTCATTCACTATTAGCATAGTTCGAAAGGTTTATTAATTTGCAGACTAATTTTGATTTCGAATTTTTTATCCAAATTTAAATATGAATTTAATAAAATTCAACAGTATACAAAATTTCTTTTTTTGAAGAAGGAGGGAGTACAATAGTGTAATCATTCAATGAATAAATAATATCTCTCCTTGCTAATACTTGTCCAATTCTCTAATCTAAAATGGGTTTTAAATTCTTTAAGTTATTATGATTAAACAGATTAAACTGATTTTTGGAACATCAAATTTTTGAGATTATTGCAAGCTACATTTCTTAAACATTTGATTTAAATCTTGAAAAATTCGATATTTTTTTTACGAGAAAAAGTTGCATTATAAAGATTATAATGCTAGTACTCCCTAGCACATTTTTTTTCCAGTTAGGCCAACTTCGTGCTTCTTACATTGAGAAGAATATTTATGCCAATCGATCAGATATTGAAGTGCTGCATGCGCAATCATCCTTGCTTTTAATTCATGCTCAAGTTCGTCTGATTAAGAATTTTGTTTATATAACATAGGGAAACATGCAGCTGTGCTGTAACATTTTAAACTGTGATTCAGAATGAAATAAAATATCATCATATTTCTGAGCTACTTTAATTTACATCAACAAATTATAGCTGGAACGATTAAAGTTGCAACTTTATGAGGCCACAAGACGTCAACCAAAACGACCTGTCTCATATCACGGCGAAGATTTGTTGCAAAAAATAGTATACCACTTATCTTAGTTTCAACATCTAACATAAGTTCCAAACCAATCAGAAGCATTTGACGCACGCACCGCACTGTGCTAATCATGATATTTATAATAATTAAATCAGCAATTTAATTTAAACTTGCTTTCTCTAGATTAAGCCACAGTTGAATTTTTTGCTGCCATTTAAATTACACGGAGCGCGAATTCGAAAATATCGTCGTTCCGATTCCTTTGCTATGGAGTCAGACATTGGAAAAAATGAGCAAAGTATTGAAAATGAATTTTTACGACTATTCGATTATGCTAGATGTAAGGTTTTTTGTCATTCTCGTATATTTTCATACCTCCATGCAAAACTAGGTAATTTTTTGTTTCGAAATTATTTTAGAGCATAATTTAACATTTATATTTCATAACTACTGCTATTGTCATTGCAAATTATCATTATTTCATTCGTTGTTTAATGCTTTGAATTATATTTTCAAGGTCTGTCACGAATATCAGAATTTACGGAAATAAAAAAAGCTCATCTTGAACGCCCTGGCATTTCAAATTCCGGCTTACATACTACAGACAATTTACAAAGTACTACAATTATTCCACGACAAGGTGAACTATCTGATATCGAACAAAAGCTCTTAGATATTTAATTTATCAAATTTCATCAAAAATATGGAAAATTTTCATATTTAAATTTCAAATAAATTATTAATATTTAAAGGAGCGCTAATACGACATCGCGAACAAGCAATTAGAAATCCTGCCAACAAAATTTACGTATCACAACGAACCTACAAAAGTCAACCAGCCGGACGACCAATTAGGCAAGTTTCGGTAATTGAGAGTATGCTTGAGAGTAGTAAGAAATGTATGCATCATTAGCTACAGTTTCTCAGGAAATATTAATTTCCAATTGTTTAATTTAAGTCTGGTAGAAACAGAAGGTCGAACATTAGCAGCTGGAAATATTCCACATTTTGATGATTGCATTGTTAAAAAAATTGAAAATAATGTGGGAAAATCATCGCCCATATTGGAGTAAGTATTTTACACTTTTTTCGTATTTCTAATTTATGTGATACATCCAGAAATGCATAGGAAAAAGTTAGGAAAACAGACACAAAGGAAAAAAATTACCTGATTTCTTTTTTAATTTCAAGAGGAAATTTTAATAAATTAGAAGTTAAATTTTATTATAATTGGCATTTCATAAATAATGTAAGTAAAAATTCCGAATTCAATGATTGAAAATAATAGGAATAAAATTAAACGAGAGAACACTATAGTATTTCATTGTTATGAAATTTAAAACCGAAAAGTTACTTTTAGCACGAATCCACTAATAAATTATGATCATATACGATCAGTTGCTTCACCAATGCAAGATGTTCGAAATAATACAATTCGCAGTCCATGCTCAACGCCTATTACGATACGCCGGATGAATTTGAATGAACGACCGCGAACTATCGACCAAGGATTATTAGATTCATTTGATGGTTTGTAAAATTTACAGGGAAACCGGAAAAGATAAATTATTAGTATCCTTAGTCTCTTAACTTTTGCTCTTATTAGAAGAACATTTTAAATATTTGAAAATTTATTTAGGAAATGAATTAGCTAAGTATGATGCTCCAATCTCTCACAGTAGTGGTGATGGCTCATCTGATTATGCTGTTGTCAGTCCAAAACAGTTTTATATGGAAAAAAGATCAATGATGTCGAAACGATCACCTGTATTTAATTTATCTAGACTACCATATTTAGTAAGTTTAATCAATCAGTCTTTTGTTCTGTTCCGATACAATTTTTTTTCGCTTGTTATCGTTTTAAATAACAAATTTCTGAAACAAATTCTGTGCTTTTTAATTAAAACAAATATTATTAACAAATCTTGATAGCTTCTCAAATTCTTTACGTTTAAATTAGTTGAGAAATATTTGAATTATAATAAAAATGAATTACATAACTTTGTTTAATTTTTAAGATGAATTTTTCGATATTTCCGTTTTCTAACACGCTACGGAAACAGTTCATTGAATTAATTTTACTTAATTATATAGCCCATATATGCTTCTTTGTTTTCTGATGGAAAATTTTTTTTCAGCGCAAAAATGTAAATCGTGCTAATTCACCTGCTTTGCTCGGTGATTCTGATGTTCGAGGTGTTTATCAGTTACGATGTAATCCCGAAATGGTCATGGTGACTCGAGAGGATCAGGAGAAAAATGTTGGATCAACAGTTTTGAAAAATGTCGAAAAAAGCCGACTCCCGAAAACATCATCTATTTTAACGGAGAAAAAAAAATCTTCTTCATGGTTAAGTCGGATCAAAGCGAACAAATAATGATTTTTTCCTCTCAGTGATTGATTCAGTTATTGACTAGAAGTCATTTTTACGTGCAATATTCCTCTTAAAAATTTGCTGCGATGAAAAATATTACAAAAGTCAAACGTCGTAAGCTGAAGTGAAAAAAATATCATGAGAGGAAAACTCACGATTTACGTGACCACGTCGAAAAATCTTATAATTTTATTGTCATTTTTAGAAGTAATTTAAAATATGTGTTTAAAAAATGGTATTAAAATTCAGACTTGAATGAAAATCCAACAATTTCTTATATGTAATAAGAGTAATGCAGCTTTTTAATTAAATAAATATTAAACAGTTAATTTCATTTTATTAAAAAAACTATGTTAATATCATTTGTTTTCGCACTCAGTCATTTATTGTATTTTTCACTTGTTTCAGACTATTTAAAACTTTAATTGCAAACTTTCAGTGAATTATTCTGTCATGTAAATCCTGATCTTGATTTGTGAATTGAAATTTCGTGAAAATTAGACTTATTGTTTTTTGTAAATAATATCTTACTCCTAATTAATTATTTGACGTAATTATATGAAAAAAAATTCCTTACATGTAGTGAATACCAAGTCATTAAGTCTGTTTCATATGCATTTGATAATTAGTATCGTGAAAATTTTATCTTTGTATTAGGGGAAATTGACGATAAAATTTCTTTGTATTGCTTCACATGGACGCAAGGATTGTATTAAAGGTTTATTGATAACGTTGACAGATTTTTCATCTGCTTAGATTATTAGTGAATACAAAGAATACAGTTTGGTTCGGTTTCTTGTTGCTGTAAAGGTGTAAAGGGAAAATTTTGTGCATTGAGCAATTGAATAAGAACTTGAAATAGGAAACTTTGTAAAACAGCAAATGAATTAAAGTTTACATGTGGTTTACAATAATGTACAGCTGCATATAAGACCTTACAATATTCCAACATCAGCGTCTAAAATTTTTACAAAATCAACAGCTACATATAAGTTTTTTACAATAATCAAGCTATGAAGTATTTTAATTAACAGATAAGATGATAGATAAATTCTTCAGTGCAAATGCTTACACAGCATATTATAAACTTTCTTGTTCTTCCGAAAATTAGCACAGTAATTCATGTTTTTGCTTTATAACAAGTTGAAGTAATATACATTCACCATATCTGATAAGAGTTCCGGACGTAACTATTATCATTCGGATATTTGTAAAAAGCAGAATACTGCAATAAAAACAGTTGAAACAATTAAGGAGTGAAAAAGTGAAAGCAACTCCATGAAAGAAAGAATAATTAGCATTTTCCTTCAAATTTTGAATTTCAAGTCCAATTCATATGTAGCAATCCGAAATTCATCTTAATCATCTTGATACTAATTCATTAAAACAACCGAATCTTTTCAAAACACAATAAATGTATTTCCTGTTTTACATATTTGCTTAGCTTTAATTTCAATTTCTATTACCAATCAGGTGTATAGAATCTGCATGTCACAGTAGTCTTCAAAAAACCTTAACGAAGGCCAAAGAAAAATCAAAGTTCTATTTTAATGAATTCACTCGCAAAAAAAGTATGCAAATGCTACTGAAAATCGAGTATCATAACATTAATGTCAATGCCACAAAAAATAATCACTGACAAACAAAAGCATCTTTGACTTTATAAGATAAACGATAAACTTAACTGATAAATCTAACTAGAATAAATTACTAATTGATAAACCTAACTAGAATAAATTACTAACTAATAAACCTAACTAGAATAAATTACACTGCTATCTGCCCATTTATTGAAACATCAAAAAACAATCAAAACATTGGCTAGTGTGTAACACTAAAGTTAAAATTTTGACATCTTAATTTATTTTGGGGTCAAACTTCAATTTTATGGATCGATATGGCATATTTCCTAAAAAAATTCAACAGCGTCTTTAGGAAAAAGCACTTTTGTAGAACTCATTTGCAGTAAACAATCTTACATCCATATATAAACAAAAGATGATAAATTCAATGAAAATTCATTTCCTTAGCAAACATTTATTTACAATCAACTTTATTTTTCTGTAAAGCTTTCGGGCCGCATTTTCTACTTGCAATAGAATAAAGCTTAATTTCTCAAACTACATCATTTAGAAGTAGTCAATATCGCTAATGAGTCCATTAAATTTTTAATCAGGTGGTATCTAATTTGCACACAAATAATAGACGAATGATGACGTGAGCATAGCATATGCAGGAAAATACGTAGTATGGTTCCATAACGTCCCAATTATACCACGTCAACCGAGCAAGAAATCCTGCTTTAAATCCCACTGCTATCAGTATTAATCACAATACTTGCATACGTTTTATGCATAATTCATCAGATTTTCCCTGAAATTGATCATTTCGGTCAGAAAAGAAAATTTCATTCATACATATGCCTAATGTTTAAAATTATAAGCAATCACAAACGTTTGTTATATCACACGCACTTGTAGCACATTCAGGTTTATGTTTGGGTTGAAAAAAGTTTCACATTAATCCAACTGCTTATATATCGTGCAGGATGTTGTATTCGATTGTTGAGTCTCGGGGTCTCTGTAGGGTATGAGGTGGAATTCAGGATGTGCCATGAGTAGTAGAAGGGTAATTTGTTATTTTTGGATCATTGGATGAAATCAGTTCACTTTATAGCGTTTTGGATTATATTCCAAAGATTACGTGATTGAGATGCATTACTTTGGTCTTTTTTTCAAGAAAAAATGGATGTTTTGAGGGCAGAAATCGAGCGTAAACGAAAGCAAGTTGAGGAAATCAAGGTAAGTTAATGTATTTATTTTTGATTGAAGTTTATTTACTTTCAATGAAATGAAGTGTTTAGCATGTATTGTTGTTGTTTAAAAATATAATTAATGTCGGCGATAATATCTGCCAAAAACATATTGTAGTATTTCGCACGATGTTGTTTAAAATGACAATATATATACATGCTTATATGTCCAAATAAATCTGATATGGTTTGTTGTAGGCACCAGATAAGAAGTATTTAAAACGCAACGAATTACTCCAGAAGGAAGAAAAGAAGAATCGGGATAATTACCAAGTAAAACACCAAACAACATCACTAACTCCTGCAACTATTGTAAGTTCACGTTTCATATATTTCGTTACCTTGAGATTTAACAGTATTCGATGTTAAGCATCGTATTTTTGTTCTTGAACCCTTAATTTTGTGGATTGAGATTTGTACATTTTTGCTGATCTTGATTTTAATGTACTTTTTGATAGACGAAAAATAGAGGCTTGGTACAGATCGAAAATCAAGCAAAGGAATTGCGCATTGAACCGGAATTAGATTGTGATGATTTACCACGAATAGATGTGATCAAAAGATTAAGGAGTCGAAGTCAACCGATTACATTATTTGGTGAAACAGAACAAGAATCTCGAGTTCGGCTTCGTAAACTTGAAATTGAGCAAGTGAGTTTAATCCTTGCTGCATTTATTCATCATTTACTTGCTTGCTTTCATTTTTTTAAAGTTGTAGTTATTTCTTATTAGTTTATTTTTTGTCGTTCTTTCAGCCTGACATGAAGGAAGGATGGAAAAATGATTTCCAGTCGGCTATGAAAGAGGTCGATCATGAATTGATAGAAGAAGTTATCAAAGGAGGGCAATATAATGCTGGTTAGTGCTGCATGTTATGTTTCGCATATTAAATCATTGAAATCAAGTGATAGCCGAGCTATTTTATTCTAAATTATTATTTTTTCTAAATTATTCAAGTTTTTCTAAATTATTTATTTTTTCTAAATTATCTAAACTACTTTATTTTAAATTAACTGTTACTTCGAATGTTTTGCAAACTTAGGAATAGATATAAGGAGTTGTCTGCTTAAAGCCTATCTATTATTGATAGCTACTTTGGTGTGTAATAAGATAGCTACTTATTATATGCCAAATTGTGGATTTAAGGTGTTCTGGGTATATTTTCATGCACATATGTATATGTTTGCAGCTTATTTATTTCTTATTTGCTTTTCATTTATTAACTTCATGCCTTACTTACCTCTGACCACATAAATTAAATATCGTCCATGTTGAACTGATATTCCAATTAGCATAGTATGGAGCTTCCAGGTAAACACGATGTTGCTATGCCAAACTCCGCGGGCGATACAAATTGGGAAAGAATAGAATCTAATGCTCAGTTACTGGGTGAAGGTGATAATCCTAATAGAGACTGTGATGTTATTCGTGAATTTTTCTCTTATATATTAACTCGGTGGGGTAAAGCGTTGAATGCTCGCGATGAAGTGGAAAAAAGGTATGCCACTTTCTTTCAGTTATAGAATTTTCCGTAATTGCGGTGAAACAGTTGGCTTTTTTTATTTTACTGAGATAGTATAAGATAATTGGAGTTCTTTTGACTATCGCTTTATGAGAAATATTGTCTTTTTTTGTTAAGAGCTAATTATTGTTTGATTATTTTCAGTCAAAAGAAAAATTTTCGAATGCACTATTTCGGTAAAATCTCTAAATGAGTTAGAAAACGTAGGATTTATTTATGCTATTTGTTTTTCTTAATGGTGGATATTCAATGTCATTTAAATATAAGATTAACTGGTTATGAATTTATCTTATCTTCTCTTTATTTTCCAAGCCTCAGATACAAGCGAAAATTAAAATTTGATATTTTAGATCAGCAGAAGGTAAATTAGCTGCAACCATGCATAAGCAGACCATGGAACATCTTCGTCCATTAATGAAAAATTTAGAAAAGCACAATGTAAATGCTGACATCCGAGAACATTTGATCAAAATTTGTCGTCTCATCGTAATTGATCGGGATTATATTCGGTTTGTTTGCTAAAATATGTAGATCGTTAATGAAACAAGATTTCATTTCTCTTTCATGGAATTTTTGCGTTTATTAAATTCTGTATATTTATCTCATTAGTAACTGCTTTCTTGCAGAGCAAATAATGCATACATGGAAATGGCAATAGGGAATGCTCCATGGCCTGTGGGTGTGACAAGGTCTGGCTTGCATCAGCGGCCTGGCTCAGCAAAAGCCTATGTTTCAAATATCGCTCATGTACTTAACGATGAAACACAACGAAAATACATACAGGTTTTCATTGAATACCATTCATGAAACATATTTTTAGGAGATTCACGTCACATTGATTCACTTGCAAGTAAAAAATATCTGTCAGGATTTTCAATTTCTGTTTGATGTAGAACCGTATAATTAAATTGCTTCAGTGATATACTTTTTAGGTAATGAAAAACAAAAATTAGCAATGAAATAAAAGTTGGAAAATTTCTGTACCAGAATGATGATTAAAACGATCATTGAAGGACAATTTTATCGGTCATTATTTGATAACTTTGAAAACTCAGTGTGAATATTTCAGGCTTTTAAAAGAATAATGACTCGTTGTCAAAAGTATTTTCCAACGGACCCTAGCAAATGCGTGGAATATGTTCGAGGAACCGAAACATCAGTGACATACTAGTTTCACGTGTTGTCCCTGTTTTGTCTCTCCAATGTAAATAAAGATTATTCATGGTGTAAACGCATTTGTTAATATTTGTTAATTGTTAATTTTATACCGAACAGCGACTGTCAAATATCTTTATAGTTTTTAAGAGATGATACACAGTGAGTTATTCATTTCTTTGTTGAATTCCGGACTTTATTTTTCCTTTTCATTCTACATTTTTATTCACTTCGTTCATATCGCTTTTCAAGGATGACATATTGTGATTTCTAGTTAGTTATTTCAAGTTTACGCGTTTTCGTTGAAGATGGCGGATGATGTAGCACAATTACTTGCACCATATCAATATATACTGAAGTTACCTGGAAAGCAGTTAAGGAGCCAATTAGCAAAAGCATTTAATTTCTGGTTGCAAGTCGACGTGGAGATATTGGATTCCATCATGACAATGGTTGAAATGCTTCACAATGCATCGCTTATGTAAGCCAAATATGTTAAGTGATTGCGGAAAGTTATTAATTTAACTGCTTCAAATTTAAAAACTATCCCGGAATTCTGCATTCCCCAATTTTTGTTTATAAAAATGTGGTCGGGTGTTTGTCTTGCATCACCTAAAATTGCAGGATTGATGATATCGAAGATAGCTCGCTGCTGCGGCGTGGATTACCGGTAACACATAGCGTTTACGGGATTCCACGTACGATCAACACAGCAAATTATATATACTTTGCAGCACTGTCTAGGTGCCTGTTGTTGGGCAAATTTGAAGCTGTGAAAATTTTTACTGGTTTCTATACATCTGTTTTCTTGTCCATCCTAGTTTTTGCAATGCAGTAACTCATTGTTGCAGCTTTAGAACACAGTTGGGATTTTAATTTGGTAAAGATTTTGGAAAAATGGAGAATTCGATGCATGCATATGATCTTGACAGAGTTTTCCATTCTTTCGTCATAAAAAGGAAAGGAGGGACGATGTTCGAAAGGTGTATGTGAAGAGTTTACGTGGAAATACTAAGTAAATAGCTGAGTAAATAGTTCCGTGCTTCATTTTATAAAATTTAGAACAGTTACTGGAATTGCATCGTGGACAAGGCAAAGAACTGTATTGGCGAGATTTAGTTCAGTGTCCAACCGAGGAAGAATATGAACAAATGGCGATGCAAAGTATATATTGCAATTCAAGAGTTGTCGGTTAAGAAATATGAATATCACTTATCTAAATTTGTTCATTTTAATTGCAACAATTCTTCAGAAACGGGTGGTTTGTTCGCCCTAACAGTACAGCTGATGGAATTATTTGGGAAAAAACAGTACGACTTTAAATCACTGATAAAAAATTTAGCCGTTTATTTCCAGATCAGGTATTTTCAAATTCAATATTTTCTTCCGCTGTGACCTTTTTTCGCCTAGTTGGATTGATTAGTTATGTATTACAGAGATGATTACATCAATCTTTGTTCCCATACATATGCAGAGCAAAAGACATTCGCTGAAGATCTCACGGAAGGAAAGTTCTCCTTCCCTATTTTAGTTGCTATTGATAAAAAATACAACGATGATGAAATTATCAGTAAGTAATTCAGTCGGAATTTTTTTTCGCATAAATATAACATCCTGATTATTTCCTGGATGACAACTGCATGTGAATTTTTTATTCAGTTAATTTAAAAACAGTTGTCTTTTAGATATATTGCGTCAAAGGCCTAAAGATATGGAAGTGAAGAAGTATTGCATACAAATTATGGAAGAACGAGGAGCGTTTGGGTAAGTATCTTACGTTAGAAATTCTGGTCTTTATGAGTTTCTTTATTCTTTTCCCATTTGATGATTTCTAGAATGCTCTCTTTAGATATACCTTGAAACGTTTGCAAGAGTTACACGACCTACTGATTTCACACATTGACACGCTAGGTGGAAACGGAGAACTAAAAAACTTGATCGAGACATTGCATAAAGATGTCGAGCCAATGTGCACTCTTAGTAATATGAAAATTAGCAATGGAAAATGATGATGGACAGGAAAATTTTCTTTTTTGATATAATTTATTTGAATATTACGTCACTCAACAGTTGCTATGTTGTAAATTTGTATATATCTTTATTTCACTTATTTATTTATACATGCATTTTTTTATACTGTCAACCAGCAGCCACAGCTAAAACATCAACTTAAAAAAAAATGAACATGAGAGATATGATTTTTTATCCGCGTTACAGATACCGTTAGAAGCTAAGCTTCATTTCACATTTTACTTTATAATGCCGAAGGTATTCTTTTTTTATTGGTTGCTATAGGTAGAATAGTAATCTTGAGCCACATCATTTTCAAATGAAACAACAAAAATAGATTGGCAGAACAATTCATAGGAAGTTTTTCCTGGGCTCGTATTCCAAACCTGGATCAAATTGTTCCAATACATAAACCTAAAAAAAGAAAAAGCGTTTTGGGAAATTCCCATTGGTTTTTTTCGTTGGTCATATAATACATGCTATAATGTTTGATTTTTAATTAAGCAATTATGAACAAAATTTTATTGGTGCGGTAATTCTTGCATTTTTGTAAAGGGAAAAGAAAATAGATTAACAGTGGTTCATAGTAGAAACAAACAGAGCATACATAGTCGCTTATTAATAGTCGTAATTCGGCTGGTGGATTTGTTATGACATATCGTTTATTAGAATCGACCGCCGCTTGATCATGTAATCGGTACAGTCCAACGCAAAGTTGCCCATGTCTTTTCAGTGCGGTGCTAAACATTTGGCCATAGGAGCTACCCGTCTGAAACCATTTTCCTTTTTTACATTTATGGAGGGATTGAAATGCATAGAATTCAAATCACTAAAGGAAAACAAATTACGGTAATTCCTTCGAATGGTCGATCTTGTAGGGCTAATTGTGAGATCCTGCACCGATCCCGATTATTCAGTGTTTCCGGTGTGCTGTATCCGCCTCGTAATCCTGCTCCCTCTGCTAATATTAATTCCATTTCCGGTGTAGCACCTCCTGTTACCAGTGTTCGAATTAGTGTCAAAGCAGAATCGTTGAAATAAGTCTGCAAGAGTAGATGGAAAAACATCACAAACTAACATTTAAACTTTGTTTCTCGCACAGCCTTTCGTTCTGGCAAACTTTGTCTCGTTTTTTTTTAATTGTTCCAGAAAGACTTACAGTGCTCATTAGAGAATCTAATACAGATATTGCGAAAGCAGTGCCACAGGCAAAAGGTTGAGTAAGGTAGAGCTCGGTGTCTGGATCATCATCATCATCCTGGTCCAAGAATTGTACGTTGGAGTCGTTAACTTTAATAAAACATTAAGTAAACAATAAAAAATAAATTACTTTCCAGAAAACTTTAGAACTCGTCTCGAACTTCGTGTCTATTATATTTGATCGAACGGGAGACAGATAAGCGAGACTTCAATTATGTGTTTCAATTTAAAACGATAAGATAAAACTTTACCGAGCTCGGTAATCATCGGTACATTAGTACCAAATCGTGCGCCTTTCTTTTGCAACGACAACGGACTACCAAGCGGTGTAACGGTTCCACCAGTTTGTCGTAACGGGTAAAAACCAAGGGTATCATCAAACTGAAGATAAAACGATAGTTTCATCAATGCTTTGAAATTAAAAGCAAAACAAGATCATCTGTAAAATCTAAATAAGAAATACACAGCGATTTATGTCGGCAAATGGATCCATAAGAAAAAGATGGTTAACCAGCTTCGAGAATGATATTTATAAGTAATGGTGGTGATAATATAGGATTAAAAATGAGACACCTTAAGCTAGCAAAGCGCAAAAGTCTTAGTGGCATCCAGACCATAAAATACACACAAAGGAATTATAGTGGACGAAATATTTAAGTCATCCCCAAACAGACTCAAGTAAATTCGCTATGCTTCCTTGAAAATATTAATGCTTCCGATTTTACCATGAACGGTAGATCAATTGATTGAAAGTTTACAGATAGTCCAATAATTTTGACAGTAGTAATGGATAGAAACCTGCATAGCTTTGATATTCAATGATGCTAAAATAGCCTCCTTATCAGCCAATGTTGGATCTTCATTTGGATTCGGTATACGAGCTGATACAATAACACACATATCGCATAAATTTATATTTACTGCTCGTAAGTCTGCACGTGATAATGGTGATCCCTGAAATAATATGATCTTTTCATTTGATGAAATTTATCAACATCAATTATAAAAATGCCACTGCAAGTAAGCTTCGAATTAGTGTAATTTTTTTTAACCGTTTATAAAACTGATAATTTTTTTCACTGAATAACGATAGAATGCATTAAGAGAAATATTAGTGTTTGAATAAGAAATAAAATAACTACGTGTAACAGTAATTTATTTATCTACTCTATTATCTTAGACCGAACTATACTGTTTCTATCAATACATGGTATAATCTTAATAGTAGTCCTACATAATATATGCTATTCCCTCACCTTTTTATTTTACCATCATGGATACATCATATTGTTATCAACATAAATTGTATGATAGTATGAAGCAAAGTTTCATCTTGGAGGAATAAAATTAAAATGTGAAACTTACATTTAAAATAGAAATCTTCGGTAGATTATACAAAGTTTTCCATTCTCTTTTCAGATACTCAATGTCCCCAACAATAACAACATGCTTAAGCTCATGATAATGGAAATTTGAGGCACGAAGTGGCATGACAAAATTACGAAGACCAATTAAAGGTGAATTACGATCAGCGAATAAACAAACAACTACATGTCCGTTCAGTACTGTCATTGCTGCTTGATGGCGATCCTGAAAAATTCACATATGAACATATGTTTCGGAATATTTATACATACTTTTACATTCCATGTTCAGCTTTTTTTTACAGTTATAGCTTCGAAACATAAATTTGAAATTTAGTTTTCCGTCAGTAAAACTGTTGAATTTTTTTGCTTCAATCCGGTCTTTCCTTTGTTAAACAGAAGTAATTTTACAAACCAAAACACATTCTTCAAGTGTCCTAGCCGGACACCAATGAAACATTCCTGTACTATCGTATTTCATATCCTGCTGCTCAAATTCCTTATTAAAATCAATAGTTCGACTTTCTGGAGGCAAACTTAATGAATTCTTTTGTCCAAACAAAAACCTGTAAAGTATTTGTCGTTATCATCATTATATTTCTATTCTCCTATTCAAGCCACAAGATTAGGTAATCATTTTTCATAATATTTTCTCATTAATCCCATAACCCCTTTCAGATCTTTGCATTCAGATATTTGCTGAAAAGTATTTATGACATTAATTAAGTTAAGTCAATCAACCAAATTATTTCCACTATTTTGATTCTGATTGCTTGATTACTTCCAGATAACTTTCTCTTTGGGAAATTTTTTTTTTTTTGAACTAACCGTTCATCAATCCTGCGCAATTGTGCCGCTGTATCATTTGATGCATTTGAAATAGGTGTTGCACGAGCTGAAAATATGAAAAAAAATGGATGTAAAAAGAAAGAAATTATGAAACAAATGAACTGATTAAATGTCCAGTCGAAAATATTAGCCAGCAAACAAGCAAAGTATTTCTATTACCAATATCATCCAGGGCGTTTAGGTAGCTGTTTTTCGTATCGTTTTCTGAAAATGTTTACAGGAACGTCAAGTTTTTCGTTTTCTTTTCAAGCAAACGAAAACTTATTCTTTCATTGCTGAATGATTATTTGCTCTTAAAATTGATGATTATTTAAGCAGTACAGCCATAGGAAAATAATGACATTTACTAGTAGTAGTATGAATATTATCCAATAATTTTTAAAAACTAACCAGCTCGTTTGAATAACTGCACTTGTTTCGCTCCTTTTCGAAAAAGAGCTACTGAAAGAAACAAAATTTTAAAGTAACAACAAATAATAAACTATCATCGATGTAAATTATTTGAAATAATTTTTGATGTTATTTTCATAAAATTTCATGAACAAATTTATACAATGCTAATAACATAAGACAAATATATCGTAATGAACAATCCATCAATTATAGGCGATATAAACAATTGGACAAGTTTCAAAAAAAATTCAAAGGAGGAACAGCTTACAATTTCGACATTTACATTTCTTGATAAGTGATATATCCATAATATCTTCATGGCATTGCTTACACCAATAAAATGCTCTAAAATTCCACTTTATCTTTATTTATTTATCTACTTTTTATTTAAAAATATACGCAAAAAAAAAATGAATTTCAAAAAATAAACTTAAAAAAAGAAAGTAATTGTTTATATCAATCATACCTTTTAACTTCATCAGCAGATTGAGCAATAAAGAATCCTTGCGTTTGTGGTTGAATTGTTGTTGTTGGTGCTGGATTAATTGCGATGTTGCATTCTTTTTTCTCATCATCTTTAAGTTCGATTGCTAACAATAGAAGGCCCAAACGAGTGTAAAGTAAACTGAAAAAATAAAGAAAGAAAAAGAAATATTTCATAAAAAATTGATTTATTTTCGTCAAGCAAACTGAACACCCGTTTTTTTTGTTATATTTTTTTTCCTAATTTTAATTAACGGCAAAATCCACAGCAAAATTAAACTTTTCACAAAAAAAAATTCTTTAGTTATATTCAAAAACTGTAATCGAAGTTTTTGTGTAAAATTTTGTTAAAAAATGATGTTTGTTAAATATATATCAAAAAATCCTTTTTCACATTGTAAGGAAAAAAATTGTCAATTTTATCTTCCAATGGCAGAAGTGTATTTCATTATCAATTATAATTATTATTGAAAAAAAAAATGCTGACATCTTCCATGAGAAAAAGAAATGCGTGCTTATTACAAATTTAATCATATATAATTAAAATTGTGCAAAATGAAATTCTTTTGTTCTTCTTTGCAACTAATATTATTAGGATTTTTGTTTACTAGTAGAGATGTCGAAAATTTTATATTCTAAAAGTTATCACGAAGCTCAACAAATCTTTCAACAATAATTAATGGATTTGCTTATATTAGTTCCAATTTCATATATTTTCCTTATTTTGGATTTTGTCGGAAAATTTTGATGTTTGTAACCATTTCTTCTACTTTAAATATTAGTGAAAGGAATAATTTCGCCAAAAAGTGTAAAAACATTTTTTCATTGTAATAGTATGTTGTGTTAATCAGAAAATTACTGTGTAATGTTAGTTTACAGTAGTGCAAGCATGATCAAGCCGGCAAAATATGTTAGCTTAAGTGCATTCGCTTTGCTTACTCAGCTGCTTCCGGGAACGTCATTCCTACGAAACCGTGGGATAAGGTATCTGTGTACATTTCCATACCTGCACCACACAGATACAAATTTAACCAGTCTGGAGTATTGCTGGACTGAAATTTATCAATCAATGGGTTCTCATTCATTAAGAGAAATTTTACTCGTCACTGTAAAAATGAAAATCTTTTTGAGGGTTGTCCTTGACGATGTAAAGATTTAAAATTTGGATTTGATGATTAAATTTGAATCTAGTATTTTACTTTAGTAACAACAAGAAATCTAAAACTTGCTTTCAAATTGCAATTTAATCTTGTAAAAGTAAGACGAATAAGAAACGAATTACGAATGATAAACAAATATAGCAAAGAACATATATGGACGCGGACAAATTGTTGTAAATATATGGACGAATTTTTTAAAAGTAAATTAAACATCAAATTATTGTTATGCCTTCTATGATATTTACTCTTTCTACACCACACCAAGCATATAAATGATTTTAGGATTTTTAGCCTAGGAAATTTTACTGACAAGTAAGTTCAATCTTTAATAACAGAATAAGAGTTAAGCAACGGAAAGTTAAATGATAAAAAAACAAACTCGGCAGCCTCCGTGAAAGTCATGCCGACACATGAATGTGACAATGACTCGGTATACATCTCCATACCAGCACCACGCAAGTAATCATTCAACCATGGTGGAGTATGTGGTGACTGAAATTATTTTGAATTCACAGTAAACTTTTACTAAAAAAAACAACAAATTATTAAAGTGATATAAGTAATAGATGGATTAGAATTTCGCAAATTAATAGAAATAAACACATGCTGAAAACAGAATAAAAATTTTGTTCAAAATAAAAGTTAGAAAAATTAATTGTAAGATACATGCAAGAAGAAACCTTTGTAAAACACATGCAAGCGTAAAAAACATTAAAAAGTTTTAAAAATTGTAATTTCAATCTATGAAGGCAATAATTAGTTGGAATAACGATGAGGAAAATATGTTAAATTTTAAAATTATTACATATAATCTTTAAATGTTAAAATTCTGGAAGAATTATGCCAGGGAAGCATTTAGGTAGCCACTGCTGTAAAAGAGGACAACGAAGACTGGAAGCGCAACAATTTCACGTTCCACAAAGAATTATTGACTTAATCCAAAGAATATATATACATTTAACAGACAAAAATTGGACAAACATTTTGATCACTTTTTTTTGAATTACTAATAAAGTGAACCGTTTTGAAGGAACGCATTGCAAATAAATTAGCCATCATTGTAGAAAAGCCAGGCGCAAGACATGACTGAGCAATAAATCCAAGTTTAAGTTCGGCCAAACAAATAACATCATCACCACGACGCCAATCCCATGAAGGGATATTTAATAAATAAGCCTAAAAAAACTTAGAAATATTCTGCACTCACAATCAACTAGTAAAAAGGTTATTTTTGGATATTTTAAATGAATAGAATAATACGATTGTTCGTATTTTACTAGAGCAGTTTATGCTGTTATTTCTCGTATGCAACAGTAAATCGTTATCAAAATCGACATTTCCTGATGAGCAACAGTAAATTAAGATTGCTAATGAAAACACAAGAATAGAATAAATATGAAAACCTTATTATGATATTGCATTAACTGTACAATGACACGTATATCGGAACTATAATTTTTAATAGAAATGACACGCATAATATTTGCGGCATCTTCGGCATCTGGATCACTGCTATATTTATTAGCAAGTACCAGACATGCATCTGCTTCATCAACCTGAAACAATAACCATTAAATTTGGAAATTTCTTGGTTCCTTTGGATTAATGGAAATTTTTAAATTTGAAAATTGCGGAAAACCGGAACAAAAACTAACTTTTACACGAGAAAGATCGATAGAATCCATAACTGTTCCACTAAAAAATTCAACCTTTGTAAAATGTCGTTTGAAAAGGCCTTCCAATTCAAGATCCGGAGGAACTCTGCAAATCATCACACTCAATAGTATAAAGTTTATTACTTTAAAACAGTTTCTTAAGTTGGATAAAGTATCATAGAAAGAATTAAAGATGAAAAAGATTTTTACAAAAGTCGAAACCTGTGCAAAAATACTACTTCAACATCAACATCTTCGCGATCTTCATGAAGGAAATCTTGCAAAAAATGACTAACTGACTCATAAGTTATATAACCGCAAACCACAATATGCCTACAAAAATATGTTAATTATTTTTCTTTCTTGATTAAGTGTTTTAGGTGGAATAATTTAAAACTATGAAACTGAAAATTAGCATTAAACTGGGCACCAATTCATTATTTACTGAGCCAATATTGGTTTCAAATCAATATTCTTATTATTTCAAATACCATTTGGAAAAATGGATTATGCGTAATGTTTTTTAGCATTCTATTATTTCTCATTTTTTTTTGACAAATATTCGAGTATTAATTTGTTGTGCATTCAAATTTTGCCCATAATTTTGAAACAGCAAACAGGCATGTTAACAAGCATTGTATCTGACTTTTTGCCATGCTCGCCTTTATATTCACCTCCATATTTTTGCCTTGATCCAATCAAGTCCGCTATTTCCGGTATATAACTTGCAAACATTGCCTGCAACATGCTAACATTATTAAAATGTTTGTAATGTTAAATAATTTTGACTTCTTTCTTGAAAAAACCCAAATATAAAACGTACCAATCCACCAAGAATAAAGAATACCATGAAAAGTCTTCCCAAAAATGTTGTGCAGTAGATATCACCATAACCAACTTAAACAGCTTATCATATCATATCACTATTGATTTACATTAGTATTTTATTTTGATTTAACAATTTTGTTTTAAATAAATCAACTATTAAAGTCTACAATATATTTGGTTGATCAGTAAACTGTCTTTGATGATTAACCATTTTAAACTCATTTAAAAAAAAAAAAAATTATTGCTTAGTGTGCCTAGTGTAAATATGACATCATCAAGACAGATATCTTTTACTTGGAATAATTGAACAATCCTTGAAGAATTTCAATCAAATAATTCGGTTTTTAGACTTTCTGTTTAACAATGTTACCATCAATTTCAGACTTCTTTGTACAACAATTTAAGATGAAATGAAGAAAATTGCTTAAGTTTTTCCTTGTTCCGAAAAATTCATGGCAAAGATAAGAGTTAAAAATTTAAATAAAAAAAGTACAAACCAGTGGACATTGTAACCAACAGGAAATAAACACAATCCCAATAAGTTATTCGATGCGTATTGGCAAAATTTTTAAATGGATCACCACTATTTTCAAGCTGAAATATGCATATGAAAGTATAATCTAACAGTTGAAATTGAATTATATTTTAAATTGCAAAACGAAAAAACTTATCATAATTCTGGTAAATAACAAATAGAATAATAAATCAAAATTATTAATGTTACAAAAGAGTGAAGAGAAGCTAAGCCTTAAATTTATTCCAAAATTAATAGTTTACTCACTACGTGAACAAATCCAGCTCCTGTTAAGCAAACAGATATAAATATTGAAAGAAGCTGAGTGAGACGTATTGATGATGACGTTTTAAGTACATTCAGATACTGCAAAATATCCGGTACGGTCATTAATCGTAATGCACGTAAGAAACGTAAACCTGAAATTCACAAAACGAAAACTCAACTTCAATTTCGATTTGGTTAATATTAAATCCTACTTTTTTTAAATAAAGTGAAAAAAATTTACCTAGCCAATTCCTTTCCAAATATATAGCAACAAAGCTAGGTGGTATTGTGAAATAATCGATGAAACTGTAAACTTCCAATAAAAACCATACTTTATCGGAAGCAGCAATAAACTATAAGAAAAAAAAAGTGTTGATGTTATCAAATTTAAATAATGTACATTTATTTTTGATAATAGAAACTTGTCCCAACTAGTGCGCATTATTAATCAACTTAACCTTATATTGCTATTCAACATGATATTTTAAATAAAATTAAAGAAAAATTCAAGTCCAATCTAAAAAAAAAAAAAAAAAAAAAAAAAAAAAAAAAAAAAAAAAAAAAAAAA
>JARVGP010000027.1:122932-165022 GCA_029876185.1 Mansonella ozzardi | reverse complement strand
TATATCATTATAGGTATTGTTAATTTTCTATTTTATTCCGAAATTTTTTCCTCAAAAAATCATAATATTAAAGAGTTTTTGTGACACGAAATTAGGCAAATGTGAAAGTTAAACCGCATGAAGTTTTACGATTTGATAGCAGTGATACTTAAGTTTCAGTTAGGATTTTCAGTTTATTTTAGTCGAAATTTCAGGTTGTAATGTTTCTTTTTGTTATACTGCCATTATCACTATTTCGTAATGTAACCAGTCTATCGCGAATTAGTTCAATAACCATATTTTTTTATGGCATATTTGTATTACACATGTTAGCTGAATGCATTCCACGAATATTTGACTGCAATTGGAGTACTGATATACGTTGGTGGCGGCGAGAAGGTTTACTCAACAGGTTATCTGTTTCTCGTTTATCCATTAATGCATGGCTGGAGTTTGTTTCCTCTCAAAAATATAAAAACTTGCCGAACCGAATAAGCGCTAAATGTTTTTGAATCATTGATTTTAATCCATTTGCTGGTTTAGAAGAAAAAGTTTGGACAGTTTTAGTTGATTTAGACAATTTTAAATATTTCCCTGTTCTTGCTCTCTATGGATTTTAATAAAATGTATTTGAGTCGTTTGACTGTCCAGAAACTTTGGAATTTTTTCCAGCTTGCCCATCATTTCGATGGCACTGTCCTGTCAAACGCAGTTATTTTGTGTCACTAATTGTATAAAGGAACCGTCAACTGCTAAGGTGCATTTTTTGTTAGGTTAACTTGTTCAATTCCAATTATCTTAATTATGGGGGAAGTATTGCATATGATAATTAGGGACTACAAACTTATAATCGGAATATAGCAGTATATTTCGAATAAGCATATAGATATACGCGTTATCAATGTAGCTTGTAATGTCTCAAATTCCATGAACTTTAAACTTGTTACATCTGCATTTAGTGACATTGACTGAAATTTTGTGAAATCCAGCAAGTTGGAGAAAAGAAATTTAAAAATTTAATAAAATTTCATGAGATTTTTCTGTAGTAAGCAAATTAACCATCTTATAAGTCTTGCTTTCTTGCATTACTTGTGGAGCAAGTTTTTGAGGATACTGAAGAGCTTTAGTAACAGATAAATTATGCAGCAGGCTGTCAGCACTTCAAAAAAAGAATGAGATTTAGAGTCAACTGTAATATGAGAGACGGCGTCACTTGGCTGAATTTTTGTTTGAAATTAAATAGTTTGCAAATAGAAATTTGTTTAGTTTTACTTCTGCTATCTTCTAGTTTTAAGCATACCATTTATTTTTCATCAGTTTCAATTCAATTTGAAGATTTTTCAAGTATTTGTTTTTTGAATATCTTCTATTTCTTGAAGTTAATTTCGAACCGGACTTTTGCTGTATAAAATCAACGAATTGAGCCATAAAATTTAGGTGGACACAATAGTTTCGAGTGCAGTGAATATTTGTAGCAGTATATATGCAGCTGTTGGTTTATTCGGATATGTTGCTTTTCATGATGTTGAATTATACGGCGATGTTCTTATATATCTGCAAAATTCTTTACTGACCCAGCTAATGAAATTAGCTTTCTTGTTTTCGGTAGCCTTCAGTATTCCACTTATGTTGTTTCCAAGCCGAATTGCGTTTTACAATCTCTTGAAATCGGTATTTTTTAATACTGCTATTTTGAGATACAATAATCATTAAAATAATATTTCATGAAATCAGATTGAGGAATGTACTCTGAAATGTTGGAAGGATAGGACTTCTAAAAGAAATAGGAGAAAGAAATTCAAAAAATTCTGGAAGATTTGAGTGCTGAAGCATCAAGAAGAACTGAAGAAAGACTCAAGATTCCTCGAAGAATCGATAGATGATACTTTAAAGATCACTGAAGATCGTGGAGAGTCGAGAAGTAAGAATATGGAGGAATGGGATAGAAGAGTCTTGGAAGTTTTTTCTGAATGATATTTTTTTGCGTACTTTACAGGATTCTTGCGAATACGCTATGCTACGTGTGCCTTCGTCAGTATTTGTTTCACTGACGATATCTCTCTTGTCTTCGTGTTTAGTGGCTGCAATAATTGTACCAAATGGTATGTTTGTACTTTATAGATCATTGAGTCAACATCGAATTTTTTTTCTTTTCCTAAGAAAGAATAAAACTTTATGTCGAGTTGTGCCTGGCGAAAAAATTTTCACACCCACTTCCTTTTTAAGTTGTGAGCAGAGTTCAGATCGTCCAATTTCCATCCAGAAAGTAGTTTTCTGTCCAGTCGAGGTGATCAGGCTTAAGATGATTGTGTCGAAGTAAAATAATGACAGAAGTTATTCGGACTTTCAACGTGATGATTTCGATGTTGACTTTATTTGCTGACATATAAGTGCTAAATTTGTTGACATGATATTGACTATATAAGTGCTATATTTGCTGTAATTACGCTGACTGTTACCATATCTGGCTCTTTTTTGTCCTGAATAATCTTCTTGCTCTGATGAATTACCTTCCTTCACATTATTTGCACACTATCTTCCTGAAGAAGTCCGATCAACTCTATGGCTTTTTACTTATATTACTTCCTAACACTTTAAAGTAATTTCAAAGTTATCTAGATATTAATTCATATGACATATTGAAATTAAATGTTGAAATCTGTTAATTTTAAATCCGAAGGACAATGATCAAATGATAATTTTCAGTTGAATTTATCCTCGGAATAACGGGTGCAACGATTGGTTCTCTTGTAACTATCATCATTCCATCATTGTTATTTCTGTCAGTATCTCGTGGCATAGATCAATATCGTCCTTTGATGTTATATGCTAAGGTATTGGTGAACAGTCATGAATGTGGAATGTTTTCGTTTCATCAAATCACAATTTACAATTCAGATGAGATGTTTTCCGAAAATTTGAATCAGATTTTTCAATGATATATGTGGCTTTGTGTACTATATTTTTTTCTCTTTCTGGTAACATTTTTCAGATATCGATAATAATCGGTTCGCTTATGCTCATTGGAAGTACATGGGCAGTTTTGCATACGGAACAAGAAACGAATGTTGTTGATGTCATTTTACCTAAACAATTAGGTTATTCCCAATGAATTCCTTTTTACATACGGAACAAGAAACGGGAAAAAAAAAAACATTTTTGGGAAAAAAAAACATTTCTTAACATATTAGAAATTGCAGATAGATAAAAATATTGCAATACTTTACTTGTTAAATTAAAGTCGTCCATTGAATCTAGTATTCATCGTAGTGGACAACTAGAAATTTAGAAATGCTTTTGCTTTATGGAACAAATATCTTACAGTGCTGGAACGCACCTTATCGATCATTATGAAATGAGATTCCATTACTTGAGTATATCTTCGATATGATAAAAGAGTATTCTTTTTGAACAATTTCATATTTTGGAGGGAGAAGGAAATGTATTTAAAAAGAATTAGTCGTTTTTTAGATGATGAAAAAGTGGAAACTTCCTTAAAACATTTGGAAAAGGTCAACACCAATGATAATAGCACGAAATTGCAGGCATGCCTTTGAATATATTTTTTGAGTACTCTTAGTTAATTACTGAAATGAGAAGCAAGTCAATGAATTGACTTCACATTGAATTACACTTGATAGTGTTCAACACATGGCAGCATGTAATTCGAATTACCGGAAATAAGACAATATGTTTAATTTTATTGAGCTAAATAGCTGACAAAAAATTTTTACTTTCCTTAGAACTTTAATAGGTTTTTAAATAATATGCGAAAAATAAAGTTTTATATCGGATTTTTCCTGTTTCAGAATACATTTTCGGGAGAAAAGCAAAATGAAGGGACGGTAAGATCTAGAGGAGGAAATTGGGAACGGAAGCAAAATGTAGGAGTGATTGCGGATGAAAGAACAAAAGTACTGCGAAATAAAAGCAGGAAGCAACGCAAAAACCAGAGTACGATTTTAAAAAAGCAACAGATGATTACTGATGAAGGAAAGAAATTTAACGAAATACTGGAAAAGAAAACCACAGTTGACATTCCGGACATACCAAATGAGTGAAAGAGATCAGCGATCAACAGTCCATTAAGAATGAAAAGTCCGAGAAAGAAAGTAGTATAATCAATACTTGAGTTGTTATACTTCATCAATGAACCAAAGGAAGTAATTTCTCGGATTTACCTATTTGAAGCATTCCTTGAAAAGGCTTGCCTTAAATTAATGTATACTGTCAGTTTTCGGAATGAATACATTTTCGATCAGTCGCTCTAAAGCACTACATTCACCCTGCTTTATTTCGGTCTTTTGTACAGTAACGATGCAAGGTCTTCTCAACATTAATTAGTAACATGGACTCTTCGTATTCAATCTTAATGATCCGTTTAAATAAAAACGATTTGCTATGGTGCAGTCTCATAATCTACTGTTGAGGACCTTTTATTTATTCATTGCTCAGCTCTGGCTTTGTAGAGAAGCATCAATTTGGAAGAAAATAAAGTCAGATCTAATTGTTCCAGACTTCTTTATCATTTTGTCTAGATTGAAGAAGTATAAGAGAAAATTTTCATTGCAAAAATTAGAATTTTTGTAGGGAATATATTGGATGAATGACATGACATGTCTTGGACTTTTTCAATTTCTTTCATAGTAACACTCAATAATAAAATGATAACGTATAAAGTCAACAACAACAAAAGCACAGCAAGAACATGCAAATTCTTTAGAGCAATCACAGAATAAAAATTAATCGTCGCATTGGGTCACTTCGGAACCAGAATAGCGTTCATATAGATAAACATAACCCAATAATGTTGGTGGATTTTGAGATACGGCAACTTTTTCATCATTGAATAAATACCATTTTGAATCCTAAAGTTAAACCATTTTAATCGTTTTTAGGATAAATAAATATATATATATAAAATTTTTGCATGATAAAAATAAAATTTACTTTTTTCATATGCGCAACATAATGTCCAGAAAATGGTGAATTTCCCATATGTGATATGAAACCAATTAAGCGATAATGTTCCTTTCCATCATGACATTCTTTTGGCACGTCTACCGAAAAAAAGTAATCTTCAAATAAAGAAAAAATCAGTGAATTACTTTTACATGTTATCAGTAAATTATCCATTCAATAACTCTATAACTTTTCAGTGCAGCCCCATGAAAAAGGACAATGAGCAATAGTGTCAACATGAAAAAAAGCTAATGCAATTATTATGCACGAAGAACATTACTAATTTTCCTTACCCTTAATCTCTTCATCTTTTTGCTCGGGTGGTATAGTATCCACATTCAGAAAAAGCCAATCAGCTGCATCATTTATGCCAGTATTAACTTTCCGAAGAGCATAACGTGCCTGATAAACAGAAAATCCAAGGTTTGTAAGTTGTTCAATTGCTATTCCGTCGACATCGCTTGTCTACAATGATGATGAAATTTGGAAAACTATAAAGGAATAGTTTAGAAGAATCTGTATATTTCCAACAAGTTAAAATGATTTTCAAGAAATAAATCATTTTCTTCACTCTACAACTTATTAAATGGCAATATTGGGACGAATATCGAAGTCGGACGAGATATACTCCCAATCTTTGAACAAGCCTAGAGAACAGGTTAAAGACTGGAAAGGATAGTTTTAAACATCGACGACCTGAATATTAAACAATGAGCTATCAGTTAGCAGTGTAAACCGGTCACAAGAAATTATATTCAATCCACAGTACCAATGAACATGCTATTGCGATCGGAAAGGCAATCTTGCTGTTCTTTTCAATTTTTCACATATACCAGTGTTTAAATGTTGAATTAAAAACTCAATGTGACCTCCGACCGAAAATCAGGATGCTCCTCGTTGATGTCCCTATCTCTAATATTACGCTTGAACCACTCAAATGCTGCATCGAAACCAGTATTCTTGGTCATGTGGATAGCACGACGTGCAGCTGCGGGTGAAAGACCTGAGCTACAGAGCTAAATTTCAAGAAAACTCTTAGTTACTGTACTGTGATCTTTTAATTACCAAGATCTCATCAGTTCCTATTTTAGAAAATCTAACTGCTTCAACTTAGAGTGCCACGACTGAGGGAGGATTACTTAATTGTATAAGATAATTTTTATTAAGACGAAATTATCTGAAATTAATTAAACACTAACCCTGTCAAAAACCTCGGAATCGATGCCAGGCAAAGGTCGGCCCAAGGATAACTCCGATTTAGAAGATTTGTGTGGTAGCAACATCTCTCCAGGCTGTTTCCCATAGGCACGAAATTCTTTCAAATCAATTTCGTCTGGCATCTCGACATTAACATCTAACTTTTTCACACTGTAGTTTTCTGCCAAGGTGAATTTCTATGAAAGGAAAAATTCAATAAATCTGAAGGAATATATTAGAAAATACGTTAAACTCTATTTCTTTTATGAGAAGAAAAGTCAAAATTGGTGCTAACTTTAAGTTGTATGATTAGATAATCCGGAAAAGTGGCGATTCTATATTGTTCTATGGCTCCTTTTACTTCATCCGTTATCGGTGATCGAAAACCATCAATCTGCTGCTGGCCAAACGTAGCTGACAAACATTCACTAAATGGTACAGTAGGTCTTACTGGTGCCTCTGTTTCCACTGTTTCCTAAAATATAAGTCCGAGCTTTTTTAAAAAAAAAAAAATTCACTTCCAGTTTTCGCAGTGTTGTCTCACTTCCTAAAATGCAATTTTCTTTTCAAAATTAGAATTCGATATTTACTCATTTCTAGATGATGGATAACCAATAAATCTCATTCCTGAAACTAAGAAGAGATCAGACTAACTTTCTGCAGATCCTATTGTGATGCAAATGAATATTCTATTCATCTTGTGGAATGAAATTACTACAGAGAGTCAATAATTTTTTGGGGATAGCTTTTAGAAATGAATGAATAAACAAATCACGATATACAGCAAATGTAATCCATTTTTGAAAAAACCTACTACAGATTGTTCAGAAGCACTTTTTACTGGCACATTTAGAGAAAGTACTACTTCTTCCGTATAACTATAACGGACTCTATTCGTTGCATTATCTTCTAAACGTTGCTCTAGCTTAAAGCGCACTGCGTTTACTGGTTTCGGCTTCTTTAGAAATTGATCTATTCGATCAAGAAGTAATCTGAAAAAAAGAGAATATCGAAGCAAAGACTAAAATAGTCTGATGCATATGTCGACTATGAAGGTGATTTCATTTAAAAATTTCACAAACGACTTGTCTTTGGACTGCAAAAATCTTTTGTAATAAAAATCTCTCTAAAAACTAAAATGATAGTGCATTTTATTTCTTTTAAAATTTCATTTCATCTATACCTTATATATTCATCCGCATCTTGCTGTCGTGTACTTGAGAATTCCTCATTTCCTCTTGATACTATTTTTCGGAACTGTACTGGTTTAATACCGTTACATTCACTATCTTTCTGAAATTAGCTCATGCACTTACGGTTCAATATGAAATAGTACATCACAAAAACGCATGCATGATTGATGGAATTAATGTAATTACTTACTTGTGAAAATTCCCCGCTTAATAAGCTCGAAAATACTTTTGCCGTTTGACAGTTAAAATCATTATGAGAATCGAGTACTGCAACGTTGAGGAAATGTTTTTCGCACTCTATTCCATAAGTTTGTACGAAATCAGGAATTTGTAGCAACATTTGTAATGTCTGAAAATAAATTCCCTGTTACTAAATCTAAAAATGATTGACGAAATATTTAAGAGCTTTTGCACAGACCGCGATAATCTTTCAGTGGGAATTAAGCTGAAATAACTTACTAGCTCTAAAACTAGACTAGCTATAACCAAACCGTACATAAATGAAAGATCTAAGCGATAACGAATGAATAACATGTGAATTGAAAAATAGAATTACAAAAAAAATGCCACTTACTGCACTGATGTAACAAGATGAGCCAATGTTTATGATTCCAGTAAGAGCTGGTCCATAGGCCAATTCCAAATTTGCGCCATTCTCCTGACACATTTCCCATTCCCACCTTTAAAAAGCAAAGTACTGTGAAAGACATTTTTGGCACTTCTTTCTTGGTATTTTACTGAATCAACTTCCATGAAATTCGATTGCCACATTTTGGCTGATAAAGATTAGAAATACAAAACCCGATCAGTCTAATCAGTAAAAAACTAAAAAGCAATAATCTGATAACCAGTCGTATCCGCGTGCAGTCGCACTACAGTCGAAGCGCACTACATTGAATAACCAAATAATTTTAATAATTCCCGAATTAAATTCTTGGGGGAAAAAATACAATCTTACTTTTGATTAAGATCAAGCTCCATTTCAAGTGTACTTTTTTCAGTCTTTTCTGTTTTATCCATATCAATACCAAAATGAATCAAATGATTTTTTAAGTTCGGATCACGAACCGATTCATCTTCGTCGTAACTAAACACATCTGCATCATCTTTCGTAATCGTGCCTAATTTCACGACCAAAGGATAACCAGTTCTGAAAATGTATCAAGACATTAAAAAATCTTTCTTATATTTGCCTTTTGCAAGGGGAATGAATCTTGCATTTAATTAATTCTCTGTCAACTGTCTATATCACACAATTAACTTCAAATTGTAAATATAAATCCTAATTATATAACAAAAACTACCTCTTTGTTTCTTGTCTAACAACCTTCAATCTGCACCTTCTTTTAAGAACTATGCATAAACTTGATCCACAAAAATGACAGTGATACTAATCGGATATACAGTACTTCGATGATAAATCAAGACTAACAAAACTACTTCCTTTCAAAGATCAATTATTACAGATAATTCATACAAGTCAAAATGTAGTCGCGCATGATTTCGACCTTTGCTCATCACTCCTTCTTGAATATACTGCGAACGGCCGCACATAACTACACCATCGGTTAGATTCAACCATAAATTCTCTTTAAGATCGCATCCTTCCTCTTCACATTTCCAACCCCATGGAGGTATTTTTTTACCATTGTTAATCTTAACAAATGAAATTTATCAAAAATTGCTAAATTTTATCGAAACGCAAAAAAGGCAATGATGTCAGGATTGTAGCAACTAGCCCATTTCGGCTATCCTTTAATATCAACAGTTTTTGGGACTGGGCACTTGTAAATTAAGTTTTATGCTATTAACAACAAGAACAATTTTACTAGAAATCTGCATACTTGTTCTAAATTTAAATGTCGCGTATTCATCCGTGCTTCACCTTCCCAAACGTTCATTCCTTCTTCTAATAATTCCTGCCTTTGTACTCCTTCGCTCTCGATAATTTTATGACAAACTTCTGCCACATGCGGTCTAATCCTACAAAGAATAATTAAATATATTGATTAAATACATGTACTTCGATCTTTAAATATTTCTGGATTTTCACGATATACATAGCAGTAATGTGAAAAACAGACCTAGTAAGCGGAACTTTTACATCGAGATCTGGAGCAAGTACGACTGCATATTCATTAGTCAATTCATATTTTGGACCAGAACTAAAGCCTCCTTCAACACCAATTGCAAGCTGTAATTGTCACAACTCATTTATTAAAACACTTAAATGATGCGAATGGATCATCGGATCAATAGATCGATATCCAATTTTCTTTGCAGAAAATAATAAAAGCCCATCAATTAAAAATCCATTTCGTAACAAATAATTTAATTTGCATAAACATGCATGGAAAATTCAATTCTTTTACGGTGATTTTCCGAAAAGCCATCTAATAAATCCGTATATAATATGCAAGGCACAACACGTTATGAAGACTTTAACATTCTTAACAAACAATTATCGCTGTTATGAAAAAAGTAGAAGCAAGAAAATTGTTTTATCAACCATTTCCCTTCTTTACTCTGAAATAGTTCACAGTTCCCCTTCAAGTTATCCTGATTCTTTTACGAGCTGCATTCGTTTATATACATTTTAAGACAATTCAGTGATTAATACGGACTGTATTCATTTAATTGATAAAATTCCTCTACATGATGGTTTCGCAAGTACGACAAGTGTACATAACAGCTAATGAGAGAAAAAAAGGAATAGGATTCATTAATCACAAAGAACAATAAACTTCTAACCGATATGTATAATGAAGGCATTTATTCACAAACCTTGGTAACTTTATCTTGTGGTTCCTCAGCTTCTGGCAACATTTTTTTGGTTTGATTGCACCACAGAAAACCTTTTCGTGCTGTTCGCTTATAATAACCCATCACATGATCAATACAAAATCCACCAAATTTCTCCAAACAGACGAATAATCCACCTGAACATAATTAGATTTTCACGTTCCTTCTTTAATAGATCTGATTTACCAAGTAATTTAGGATTCAACAAAATGTATTCAGAATTTCTTCGGAATCTAAAGCTCAAGTATGAATGTTCCAGACTACCTCAATCCATTCAAATTTATTCAAGAAGTTTTTATCCCTGAGAAATTCCGACTAATTTTCATAGTTCTTAAGCAATACCTACTACAAAAACAAATGTTAGCTCGTCAAAGAGTAATATCAAGAAATTATATCCTTATATTACATGGGGCAAAATAAAACACAGGATAGTTATAATATCTGCTTTTTATTCAAAATTTTTTCGAAACTGTAACTTGAAGAGCAATTATAACTTAGTTACCAACGAATAACCTTTAACCTCATATTTCCGATTAGATACTCTTTTTAACTTGACATCTTATATTGGATTACTACCTTCCATTTTATTCTTTATTACTATTATTAAATTATTGTAGTGAAATTATGACTTGCTTAAATTACTACTTCAATATCCATCAGAAAGAGTCAAATATTTACCTGGATGGAGAGGTGTTTTGAAGCAATACATACACTCATCCTTGAATATCTTATCATTTGGTGCAGGAGGTCGATAAGTTAAAGGGTTGATCAATGATGCAATATCGTCGATCGATTTGCCTGCTGATGATGACGATGATGTTCCAGATACTTCGGTCATTTCCATTAACAAATTTTCATCAATTTTCCCAATCAAATCTTAAATTTTCAAATTATAATTTTGCTAATTAAAAAAAAAAATTTTCAACGTAACGACGATACACGGATGCAACACAAACAAATAGAGAAATTCATAGAAAAGTAAAAATCCGCAAAATTTCTCCGGAATATTTCCGGAATGCATTGATCTGGAATAAAATGATAAAATTAAACAAATTTATAATACACTTATCATCTATCTCCCTCTTAAACCATAAGAAACATAATAATATAGCTGCCAACTGGAAGCGAACTAGCCATCAGTGATACGACAAGATGTGTGGATGATACGACGATATGTGGAGATGATACGACGATATGTGAGTAAATCCGTCGTGAATAAACTCAAGGAATTTGGGATTTTTATGTAAACAATTGTTATCTTTCTTTAGTGATACCACAAATATATTAGCTTGTAGTAGAATATAAAATTAGAAAGAAGTCAGATGTTTCTAATTACTGTAGCGCTAATTAGGCATTTGATGTTTATTTTGATTCTATGACATAACCATACATAGCAATGACAATTGGAACTTTTGTCTATAACAAGTAAAAGGCTTTAGTGATCATGTTTCATTATACTGAAACTTTAGTAACTTTTGCATAAATTTATTAAACGTGAAGAACAATGAATAAGAATTAAAATTATCTGTGTGATAAATATGTGAAACAATCAGGTTTTTGCATTCCTTCTCTCTTTGAAATCAAATTTATACCATGTTATTCTCGCCCACAAGGCTACAAGCATTATCATCACTTTTCCGGAATTTTAAATTTTCTGAAATAAATCGGCAAAAACAACAATGGCATATTTGTATGTTAAGAAAAATGAATTCGGAAGTAGAGAAAGCCCAAAAGGCTGGCCGAGAGAATGATACAATCTTTGGAAAAATTATTCGCAAAGAAATACCTGCAAAGATTATTGTGGAAGATGATGATGTAAGTTATTTTTCGCTAAAATTAGTGCAATTGATCGTTTATAAATTTTCAGTATTGTAAAAATGAATCGAAATAGTTTATGAATTTCTGCATGTAAGAATGAACCAGAAAGAGGTCAAATAGGAAGAGATCCTAAGATTTGCGGTCCTCCAATATGATCATATTCGTTGCTCTTTAAAACTTTTAAACTCTCTATTTTTTTATTTGCTTAGCAAATCTTTTCCTAATTTTCGAATAGTTCAAATTCAGAAAACAAATAAACAGTAATGTTTGCCATTTTATCGTTTTTTCGGATCCGCTGTTTTTAATTTCAGATTATCTATAACTCAGTAAATTATAGATTCTGGCTTTCCATGATATTAGTCCACAAGCACCGGTACATTTTCTGGTAATACCCAAGAAACCTATCGCAATGCTACAAGATGTCAAAGATCAGGTTTTAGTGTTTTTTCATGATTATTACAACCCTGAGCTAAGATTATTTTCTCATGATTATTACAATCCTGAACTAAGATTATCTTTCACTTACTCTAGCACTTTCCAATCTATTAGCTTTACCAACTTATTCTGGAAGTTTGTCGATATAAGTTAGGGAAAAGAGAAAATCGGTAATGAAGAACATCATCTCACTACAAGACAATGAACGATTGAAGGTGAAAACTAACTCTATGATTAAGATCTTGTGATTATCTTGAGATCATGAGTAACAGATCGAGATCATGGAATGGGAGTTTTTGTTGGCCTTCTAGATTTCATCCTATCTCGTTAGTTTTAAACTTAGATATAAAAAAGGATCAAATTAATTTGATTAATTTTTGAAACAATGGAGAAGTATGCGAAATTGATGCGGGAGTAAATTTTACATTTAAATTACAGGATGAGGTCATACTTGGAAAACTATTAGTAGCAGCAGCTAAAGCAGCAAGTAAAATGAACTTGAAAGATGGCTATCGAGTGGTTATCAACAATGGAAAGCATGGATGTCAGAGTGTTTATCATCTTCATGTTCATGTGCTTGGTGGATGTCAGCTTGGTTGGCCACCGACATAAATAGGAATTGTCAAATCGTTATAGCGGCAGAAATGTGAAATTTTAATCAAAATTTTGAAAATTGCTGCTTTCATTTTTGTGTTGCATAGAATTTGAAGTTGGAAAACAAAAAGGAAATTCAAGAGTAAGAATTGGATAATGCTTTATTTTATTTAAACTTTGCATTTTTATAGTAAATATTTTGACTGCATAAAAATGACTAATTGCAGTAATCTTCGACTTTACTCGAGGAACAAAAAATTTTGGAACATTTTTCATTTTTTGGATGACATGTCATATATTTGTTAGTTTACATTGAAATGCTAAAAAACAATGCAGGTTTTTTACGACTCCAAATCCTCTTCTTGAAATTTGCAAAATTTGGAAAATTTTCCTAATATTGTACAGAAGACATAGATCATTCGCTGCGAATGTTCGTTCAATGCCTTGTTTCAAAGATATACTTTTCATTGCGAGTGCAGATTACATAAGTATCAAGAGACTGTAGTTCTTTTTTCCGACGGAATGCTAGGAACATTTTTATTTTGCTTTATTATATATTCGAATTTTGAACTTTCATTCGTATTTTCGATAACACATAAATGAGCGAAAAGAAACTTATAAGGAATATCAACGCATCATGCAATAGGATCGGCCCAGACGCAATCTTCCTCGATTTTCAGATTGTACTTTGAACCAGAATTTTTGTATTCTGATGTTACAATTCGGAACCATCCATTTTCGCCCTGAAATTTGGTCGCCTATTTTCACCGAAAAGTTGAATAACTGGAAATTATATGTGTCATAAAAGCGATTGTTTCTTGTTTCGGTTCTTCTGGAGTTATGATTAACTTTCAGTTCATGCCAATATTTTGTGATGGATTTTTCTAGAAACAATTAGCATCTTGAAATCCGTTCCAAAATCTAACAGTTTGAAATCATAATTAAATTTGACTGGAGAATCATTTCTAAATTTGTTAGATCATAGCAATTTTCTAACTATATTAGAGTTTAATACATACCCATGGCGTTCCCCAGCTATTTCTACCGATCCAATATGGTACACCAGAATTGTCGTCAACTCCCCAACCGTGAACGGATACGATATGGTCAATATCTTCTTCCGATTTTTCTTTGTAAATTCCTCCTGTATACTTTCCGAATGCCTTTGTGGCAGAAATACCACACCTGATACATTTAAAAATTATTGATTGGCTAATCTAATGCCAAGAATCATTTCAGGTTCTTAGTCACCAAGATATCAGTTTCAGTTTAAAGTTTCATTCATAGTTTAATTTGAGTTTGAAATTCCAACATTCATTAAGATAAAAAAACTATTCCTGGACATCTTCTGCAATCCATGATTCAATCTGATTGAACAAATATGGGAAATTCCCATTCGTTCAGCGTTTTTTTTTCAATTCGTTTTCTATCCAATAAGCTTACTTTTTGGATATCCAAATTTTTAGGTTTGCATAACTTAAAAGTTTTGAACAATTGCATGCAAAACATACGCGATTGGACCATGATGGTAAATTTCCATCTTCATTTTTTGGAGACCCGAAACAGCGCCATAATTTCTCACTTTGTATCTGGTATAGTTTCTGATCGAAAAGCATGATCCAGGCCAACAAGAACCACATTCATTGTACGGTGAACATTCTGTGGAATTACTATCAGTCAACTTTGTTTCACTCATTTTTCCTTTTTACTATTCAAATAAAACTCTAATAGCTCAAATTATCTAAATCAAAAAGATGTCGTTAAACCAACTATTTGATTTAAATTTTCAAATAAATTTGGAATTGAAAATTGAACTGTTGAATCTTCATACTTCCATCTCGCGCTTGATAGTTATTGCATGTCTCATGTGGTATACCGAAATCATGGGCATATTTGTAAACACCACCAGGTTCGCCACCCTCGCAGCTACCTGCATTTGCACAATCAATAACCTGGAAATTGAATTATAGAAGTTTAATTTAGTACCTCCGTGACTTATTTACTTCTACTTCCCAATAATTTTTTCTGTTTTAAATTATCTACTTCCCAATAATAAAACAGTTATCTTCTGTGTTTAAAATTTTTCGTTCTGTTTTTAAAAACAGCAAAGATTTTTCTGGCAGTTCCGAAAGAAACCTCTTGGACAGATAGGTAAGCAGATGGCCATGTTCCTTTCTGCTTAATATTGAAGCGATCTGCTAGCGCACTTGTTGCACCTAAATTTATGTTCACTATTCATTTGAATTCTTTTTGATACCAAAAAAGATTGAAATATCATGTAGAAGAAAAAGTAAAAGAGATAATAATGCATAGTATGAAAAGGAAACACTTACCAAAAGCCCAGCACGATCCACAATCTGAAATTTCTTGGATTATTTTAATTGCTATGAATTAAAATACAAACAAAGATACAACTAGAATAATTCCAAAATTATTATTTACAATTTCAGAACTGAAAGATGTTCAGCAAAGCCATATCAATGAATGAGACAAAACCGATTGTGAAAACGTGAATGGAAGAAAAACTATCCTTTTGAATCACTATATCTTTGCTAAAAAGAGATCTGTTTCTCAAATCAGATTTGACGAATTCACAGGGAATACCATCTTTTAGGTAAGAATCTTTTAGATGGAAAATTCTAAAATTGCCAATCTCTTAAGTGAATGGCATATCAAAAAATAAATGGATGACAAGTATGCCGCACCTGGCATTAGCTAATGTTACATTGGTCCAGCATCTTGCTAGATGCAAATGAAATCGTTAGGATCTGAAATAGTCTGATGCATATGGCGAAATTTTGCAAATTTCAATTCCAAATTAAGAAAACGCTGGTTATTTGACTGAGAATTGCTGCAAAGAACTGAGCTTTTTCTATTAACATTGTCGACTGAAAACATTACAGCTTTTAGAACTAGCTTTTAAAAATATTTCCGTTTTGATCCATTTTTGTATCCATTTTGACAGAATCAGGAAGCAGAAGACCATTAAACAGTATATCCTGAGGAATGAACTTTGGCCCTCTATTATCGCTGTTAACTAGCAGAGATAATCACTTTTCGCAACATGTCAAATTGCTAGGTAAATTATACAGGGATAATAACTCGACGACGACAAAGATGACGACGCTTTTCGGCAACTTCTATATAGCAAGGTCAATTTTGATGATTGATCTCAATGATCACTGGGATAATTGACCTCAGTGATTTGCTACATTTCTCACCTTCATAGCTCTTATCTTTTAATTGCTGTGGATTTGCCTTTCCGCTCATTTGAGCGATTAAAGGGATTAGTTCTTCTTTATTAGATTAGTTTTTTGAGATTAGTTCTTCTTTACTACCATTTTTTCAGTCCAAGGAAGAAAAGAAAAATAGTACGAACATTTATACATCAGCTCATTTCATTCCATAGCAATCAAATGTCAATCAACGTCCAATTCACTCAATGTCAATTTATAGCTTGATATTTTAAGATTGCCATATTTGTTGGGGATTTAGCTTATAATTATGCTAGTAAGAACATTTCGGATTTCAGAAAGTTTTCAAGTTGGCTAAAGGTTCATGTTCAAAAATCAAGATCAAAGCAGAATGTTATTAGTCTAAAGGAGAAAATAAAGTTTAATGAGGCTTAAACAAGTAAGAAACGTTAAAATCCCTCTCAACTTTGAAACTCTTTACAATGAAAAATTTAATAGCAAACAATGACATTCTTACCAATTAATACTTAATTTTACAAATGTGTCTGTCGGCCGAAAAAAATAAAAACTTGCATTGCGGAATATGTTGATTTCGATCAACGCTAGCATAGTTTACGCCATTCACGTTGCGCCAATCCCAAACTACAGGTAAGTCTTCGAAACGGTAATTATTTCTTTCATACTGTCGTGGATAAGTCCTAAAATTAAATTTCTTTAAATAAATCAGAAATTATTACTGTTTCATTGCATTTGCTATTCAGTTATTGTTGCACAAATGCCAACTATAACTTTACTGAGTGGATGAAATAAATCGAACGGAACGAACTTACTTGTATTCGTAAATTTTTCCGGTTCGTTTATAGCATCCATGCAAATTATAACCAGTCTTAGTAGTGAAGTCTCTAACATTTCCTGAGGAAATATCTATGAGACCAAAAATCAAGAAGAAAAGAAGAGGTATAACGAGCATTCCGAAATAACAACAGTTACTGTGGGGAAAATGAATGCTGCGATGAGACGATAGATGAAAAGGCGTTGAGCAATAAGAAGCAAAGTAGTTAATGAGAAAAACGTAATTAATGAGATAACAACTGCCACATCTGATTCCATCCTCATTCATTATTCAAATCATCTTATCATCCCTTTTATCATTCACAACTTTATTAAATTCCTAATATTCGCTGCAATCATTTTCACAAATAAACAAACAAAGTTCCAGTTAGCAGGTATCATTAAAGAAAGCTGATCAACGGATTCTTTACGTTAAGTTCTTAAATGAATATGGGATACTGACAGGATCAATAATTTCATTTTGAAAAAATCAATTTGTTAGCATTTCATAGATATAAAATTACAATTCAATCATTAGTTCAGATATTGCACTCAAATCATGAATG
Source organism: Mansonella ozzardi (assembly GCA_029876185.1). Classification (NCBI taxonomy): domain Eukaryota; kingdom Metazoa; phylum Nematoda; class Chromadorea; order Rhabditida; family Onchocercidae; genus Mansonella; species Mansonella ozzardi. The sequence goes on along the minus strand of JARVGP010000027.1, from coordinate 147,451 downwards.
ATATGAACATTTATGATTTTTGTAAGAATCCGCGATTAGAAAGACGATAACTGACGAATAAATTTCTTCGTCTTCACTATAACAAGCGCAAGCTATACTATCTCTTATGTCTTTACAGTATTCACTGATCAAATCAAATTTAAAAGCATTTTTAAAAGCGAAACATTAATGGGTCGGTTACTATAATTTCTAAAATAATTAACTGACCACGATCTGTACTCATATTTATTCAGCAAGCATTGCATAACTGCGAATCAATCTTGAAGTAAATGTACAGTAAGACCATTTTAGTATGAAAGAATACGAAGGCCTTAATTGCCTCATTTTCAGCCTCATCTGATATCTTACATATTATTTGTTACAATCGAACGGAGCTGAATACTCGTAGCTTTCTTCCCTCAACTTTAAAAGCAATTCTAATTACTCAATGATTCTTTTCCTACACAATAGCTAACCTTTTATCTTTTACTTGAAGGTTGAAAGATCGAATATTACCATACATGTGTAGAAAAAATTTTCGTTATTTTTCTAATCTTCATAAAATTTAAAGTGCAATGTGTTATGTGTTCGAAGGATTAAGCATGAGTTTCAGCATTGCTTTTGTAGTTCTTTTGTTTTAATTGGCTATCAGATTAGAAAGTTACATTTAGAGGAAGTAAAAATTAGCACCACTTGTATATTTCTCTTTTATCGGCACATCCAGATTACAATAACGACATTTGCTATTCCAATTCAGGATGAGCAAATTCAGGATGAGAATCGAATCTAACATTTTTAATTTGGTAACAAAATGAATCAATCTTCTGCATTAGTCAAATTAAATAAACTTACAAGAACCTTAAAAGGTGTAGCAGTAAGTTTTTAAAAAACAATGTTATTAGCTAGAATTATGAAAGGAGATTTATTTTCGGAAGAATAGCAGGCATTATCATCCAATTTTCATTTTTCTCTAAAAAATTTTGTGCAAAAGTTATTTGATATCTTAGCAAGCTACGGCAGATTACTGCAGGTGTAAGTTTGCGCAAATGAAATGAACCGTCATGGTTTATCATCTTCTGATAGCAAACTGAAGTAAAAGATGCAAACGCTGCTAACGGAGCTTCAATGTTAAAGTTTTTTGAGCTAGAATAAAATTTATGTCTAACAAAAATTAATAGTGGTCATTAAATGTAAACAAATAGAAGTAATGGTCATTAAAAATGGATTTCCTTAAATTGATAATAAATACTGCGATAATATCAGATATGATTGCTTCGACATTTTTTTTCAAATCCTAAGAAAAGTGTCAGTTAAGTTGTCATTGCTGCGAAACAAAGATGAAGGACACTTTCTGCAAGTATTTTTCCAATCAATTATTCCGAATTAATGTCATGATATCAGCAACGTTCAATCAAGATTTGAATAGATTATGAATCCTTCAGATTATCAGATATTCATTTATTGGTAACAAAAAAATCATTCACATCTTCTTTACTTCAAGCTCAAATTTGATCTAAAAGATTGAGAATCATTTGAATAGCTCATAAGAAGCTACTTTGAATTCTCAAGCTTCTGAAAAGGTAAATAGGTGGATATTGTGATAATAGTGACTATAAGAATTCAAATTTAATGCCTTCTAAATAGCTTGCTGTTTTGATTAATGAATAGATGGAACGATTTAAAACATCTATTGATCCCAATAATTTCGACAGACCAATCGATAAACCTTTTCACCGGATCCACTAGAAATAGTAGTAGTATATGGGACCAAAGAATAATCAGTGGAAGAATTTATTTGTTGAATCGACTTCTTTTGCATTGTTACAGTCCTTTAATTGAATTCATTTTAAAATTCTCTCTCTTCCTTTTCTCTCTCTCTCTCTCTCTCCCTTTTGTCCTTTATGACAAGTTGGGATGTTTTTATTAAGCTTACAACATTTCAATGCCTTATTCTCATTTAAAAACTTATTAAATTATTTTTTCATTAATCAATATGAATTTCTTTTCTCAAAAAAAAAAAAAAAACTTTCTCCTCTAAGATTTGTTTTTTGCTTTTTGCTAAGCTTACTTATATACACCTTAACAATCTATTAATTTCTTTGTTTTTTGATTCTTAATTTTAAATTTACTTTTCACTCATTCCTAACTAATTATTATTTTTCTCTTCTAAACACTATCATCGTATGTTTATCACTGCTATCGCAAGTGTAAGCAAATAGTAGAAGGATTGCTTGCTTTCTTGTTTTGTCTTTTATATTACTTTAGGCCTAATCCTAATGAACATTTCTACGGTAAGAGTAGTAGTTGTAGACGTAGATGACAAATTATAATATTGATCGAGAATCATCAATTCATCTTTCAAATCAATTTTTCTTCTCCCATGTATGTATGCGTATGTGTATGTGTAAGTGTATGTATGCGTGTGTATTGCGTGTATGTGTATGTGTGTGCGTTAATGAATGTTTTAGAAGGTATGACGGATACCTTTGTACTTAAACTGTCACCAATCTTACCTATCATCATTCACTGTCCTTTCTTGTACATATTTAGATGTCATCTCTTCAACTAACTTTGTCTGCTAGTAGGCTAAATGAGACTTTCGAGAGAAAAACTTGTAAAGTTATTTAAAGTGAAATCGGTTTTGGGTGTTTTTTTTTTCTGTAAAGTTAATGTGGAATCTTTCTTTTATTATTTGTTACATGACCCGTTTCGATACATTCCAATTGTTGCTGAAAAGAATACGGTAAAAAATTTCCGGAAATAAATTAGAAATGACATGCTTACTCTAAAAAATACTCCTCATTTTATCATTTTTCTAAACTTATGCATATATTATCACCGTATCCGAAACATATTATTTTTTCAATCCATACTTCATGATTAGTGACTGCATTCAAAAATACAAAGACAAAAATTGGAACAAGAATTGTTTTTTTTGGAATTCAATAAAATTTTTAATTTTTATAAAAATATAACTGATGATAGATAATTTCAAAAATTTTTTTAAAAAAAGTGTTATTTACTGTTTCATTTCTTTCTTGCTCTTTTCAATATTCGTTCAATTTTTAATTGAATTTTTAGCCTCATTTATTCGAGGAGATAACGTTGAAAGAAAGCAAAAAAAAGTGGCGAATTAGCCTATATAACAAATCTAATTTCTGGATTTTTGGAAATTCAAGGAAAAGACGAATTAAACTAGGTACTTTTTGCTTCATCTCACTTCACATCATATGGAGAGAGAGTGGCAAGCATAAAATCCCGAATCGGCATATTAAAATCAGTAGTATAATGATATTTAAAACTTATCTGATTTTCATCATCATTTATTTTGGGATTCGATCGAGACATAATAATCATTCATTGCGCCAATGAATTGTTAGATTCCGGATTGAATCTTTGAAATTCATCAAGAAGAAAAATGAGAAGAAAGAAGTTTCATCTGTTCATTTTTTATTTAAATTTATTAAAATTAATATAAAACTTGTTAGTTTTTCATCTCATTTTTTTTTGTTTTTATTATTATCAATTAGTAATCTTTCCTTTTTTATCATGGGAATTCCAATATTCACATTGTGAGAAGGAGAAAGGGCAAGAAAGAATAAGACTAGATGTTTTAAGTCCAATTTCCAATCAGATATCATTAAATTATTTAACAGAACGAAGAAGACGATAAAATGGATTTTTGATATCGCTCCCACTATATTTTTTGTTTATTTTTTTGCATTGCACAAAAATGTTTTCATGAAATGACTTTTTTTTTAAATCATGAACCAATCATGTTTTCTTGTCTTTCGAATTAAATTCCCTGGTTTTCTACTGTCCTTAGGATCACCGATCTTTATGACAGATATACCAAAGAAAGCTCCAGTCTTCCGTCCTTCAGTTGTAATCCACCAAAACTATCAACTTCATTGCTTTTTAACAAATCGGTGATGGGATTTTTTTATTTCCGCATCATTTCCATATCACGTAGATTTTTCGTGATTCGAGAAGTGGTTCTTTTAGTGATTCTACTACTTGAAGAAATTGAGAGTTATTGTGGCAGTCAGTGTCTCCTATTCTGAAATATATTTCTCTCAGCGAGTCACTTTGATAAAAAAAAAAAAAGTTTCAGATTAAATTTCTTATCGTCTTGCCGACTAAATGAACCAAAATACATCTAACAATTACAGTCAGATGACTTCTCCTAAGTGATCTGTGAATTCATACGAGAAAGAAATACAATTGATTGTTGTTTACTATTTTCCGAATGTCATTGTAATACCACCAGAAAATAACTACGGTACGAATTAGTCACAAATTTTATCTTCTGTCAATTATTTTTGAAGTAATATTTTAATTTCAAATGAATAGAAGAAAAAAAAGGTATCAAACAAATTTGGTCGATTTTGCATATCGTTAATGTTTAAGAATGTTACAAAATATTCTTGGACTCGCTAAAGCAAATTTTACTAATTATCCTCTGCCGTTGCTTGGTGATTAGTTAAATGTAGGAGAAGAGGAATACGACTGGTGTATGACATTTCAAAATAAAATTTCGCCCTTCTCCTCCTTACTGCTTTGTGTCATCTGGTATTATCACTATTCTCGGTCATCATTTATTATCGCCTTATCAATTTTGCTCCTATCCTTCTTCATCTTCATCGTATTCCTCATCTAATCCTTTTTCTTCATTTTTTATTTTTTTCTTTTAGCCTGTTCCGACGAATGTTTGCAGGATCGCTTCCCGATATTTCCAGTTCTAAATTTCGGACAAGGAATCAGATGTGAAAGAAAAAGAGAAGAAATGATTTAGTTTTCCTTCGATCTATTTTTTATCATATTGTTTCATCCTTAATTTTTTATCACTGCAAATTTTGCTTTTTTTTGTGCGAAAAAAAAAGTGGTGACATACAATAAGCTAAAAATTCTTTGGATAAATCGATCAAATGGGATGAAAAAAACCTAAATTTAATTCCCCGGCCTTAACAGCTTCAAATTTCAAAAATGAAGAATTGAATTGTCACACGAGTTTTCGTTGTCTAAGAATCCTAGAAGTGATTTTTAAAAATTGTTTGAATCTTCTCATATTGCTTTATTTGATCTCCAATACATCAATAACATTTCTTTTCTTTTTTGGAATAAATAACTTTTTAGATTGGATTACTGAAGTACCTAACTTACATTTGCAATTGCAAGCTTGATTTAAATCCTGAAGTTGAGCATTTGTTTTACGTCAACACTCCTTTCAACAGATCGAAGTTAATGCATTACTGAAATATATTTGTGCCGAATTATAAGTAACCAAAAAAGCAAATATACTGTGAGATAATGATCGGATATAGCAATTAAATGATTTATGAATGGATTAAAATAAGATATATGTTATAGACTTGCATTTAATTTGTAGATAATTTGATGATCTTCCATAAAACATAACTAATAGCGTCGATTCACGATCAAAATATAACTGCAGCATTGAGTAGTGAGGTGTTGTAATTTCTAGGCAAAAAAAAATGTGACCATCCTACTACTATGAAAGTTTTTTCGTAAGGTTTCTTAAAATAATTTTTTACATAAATAATTTTTCCTCAAATTTCCCAAATTTCAGAAATTAATTTTTTTGGAACGTAATACCGTAAGAAATATAAGAGAGCTTTTCTCACACTTTAATATATTAAATTCGCTCTAATTTGTATTCACGGATAGACGGGACATTTAGCAAAATTCCTCATCTCCAACAAAGATAGTAATAGTGGGCATTTGCTTCTCTGAGTAATAAACTATTATTGGTTTCATTTGTTACACTCTATCTCATCCTTCTTGCATTTCCTTTCTTGCCAGTAATGCAAAGCTTCATCGATATCGGTGTATCCGTATCACTGTTTTCCTCTTCATTCATCATTTAATTGCTTGGTATGGAAAATCTCGCAGAAATTCATTCCTTCTAAGATCATTGATCAGTTAACTTCCATTCATTTGAATTATGCGTCCTTCTTAGGATTGTTTATTCTATTTTTCATATCTTTATTGCTATTAAAATTATTATGTTCCTTCTCAATTTCCAATTGTATTACTTTATATTACAGTATTAACTTTCATAGATTCAAAAGCATGCATAATTTATTGCCGTGAGTTATTCAAAATTTAAGCGTTTTAAAAATTGGTAAAAAAAAATATTACAGGTCTTAGTAGCTTAGCGTAATAGGTTGAAGACAAAAGGATTTTTGGAAGCAAACATATACTGTTACACTGTGAATTGCTGCTACTACGATTTACGGTTGCATACAAATATATCTTCAGTGAAGAGCTTACTGGAAAGCTTATCTGGATAAGTGTATTTTGCTGTTGAATAAAAGATTTGGCTTATCGTTTTCTTTCATTCTCTGCAGGTATCTTTTACATTCACAATTGTCTGTTTAAATTATTCATATGATAACTAAATTTGACAGCAACATTGCTTGAATTGAAAAGAACGATTTGTCTAAAGTTCAATCAAATTTTTTTAAATTGTCATTATTGAGTACACGGTTACCAAGGATTGCTTACATTAAAACTGAAAGGAGACCAAGCATTGTTTTGAAATTTTTGTGAATTATAAAAATGTTACCCTCCCCTTCCGATCAATAATAAAGAGCAGCGGAAACTTTTATTAACATTTCAAAAAACCTTAATCGATAAATTATTCGGTCTCAGTGTTTGTTCAATTGGTATTGATGGCCTCTTTCTTCTCGCTTTTTCATCCTACTCGTAGTATAACAAGCAAATTTTATTCAGCTCTTTTCACTTACTTGATTTTATCCCATCTACGGTTAAAGATATAAAACAAAATTCCTATGTTCTTCATTATTGATCGACAACGAAAGACATTACTTTTAATAATTATTTATAAAAATCTCAAAATATAAATGTCTCTTTTCCGATATGAATAAGCAACCATAGTGATTGATAAATATATTCGATCGTATCGACCGGATCCTTTCATCTTCATTCACATCTAAATATTCTCGCAGTTGTCCAATTTTCATTTTAGCATATTAAAATTGCAAATTATTTAAGACCCATAAAATCAAGTGTCCCTATTGTCTCTTCTTATTTCTCTTTCTCTTCTTCTCGTTCTTTCTAAATATTCAATGCAATCATATTGGCTTCCATCACCGTAATTTACAAGTTTTGGCTCTCCTCTCTCTCTCTCTCTTTTTGTTCGAAGAAGATAATTAAACGAGCTGATATTTCATAAGAAATGACAATACGTTTTACATTTTAAAAGTTTTTTTATTTATGAGATGAAAATATATCGTCGTTGTTTTCGTCTTTGATTTGTTCTGATTCTTGACTTCTTGATTCATTGTATCAATGTGCTGCTGCTTATCGATATATTTCGAACATCCATAATCTGAACTAATAGATGATAAAAGTGGCTCCTTTCAGAGATACTTTTCAGTATCCGTCTGAGTATTAAGTCATTTACCGCGATAAGATTAGATTTGAACTCTGGAAAATTGAATTCTATGTGTTACTTTCCACATACTTCTTTTCTTCCATTGTTTGTTTCCAAAAATAAGAATCATCGAAGATCAAACTTCTTAAATGATACAACCGGTGAAAAGATGTAATGCCTAACGGTCTGATTCAGAATGTTTCCATAAATTACTTTAAACTTTTAACTTTCCGCAAAAAACTTGCTCAGAAATAATGAAGTTTAGAGTACGGAGCGAGTATTCCTTTATTTGAAATAGAGAACTGATAAGCCGATTTAGATTTTTCCTACATAAACATTCGTACTACGAAGTTTTATAAATTTAGATTTTCTCTACATAAAACGTCGTACTATGAAGTCAGTCATCACGATTTCTCACTTTCGTTTAACTGATGAACGTCTGTTCTCCGATCTAACTTATATGTTCCTTTTTTCTGTCTTTCGTTCGTAGGTAAGTGTTTCAGGTCAGTCTATTGGCCTGCTAAATTTCGACTGCTCTCAGTATTCACAGTATTGAGCAATTATGAACAGTAGTATGTTGTATCAAACTTTGTGATTTTTTAATGACAGATAGGCGCTGGCGGATGATAATTCGTTCAGTACTATTTTTTGGTTATTTCCGGAAATCTAATTTTTCGGAAGTGATGGAATCTCGTATGAAAATAGAAAAAGCAATAAGTTTTAAAAAAAAAAGTATATTATTTTTTTTCGTTTTGCAATACATGCAAAACGAAAAAGATTGTAGTGAAATTCCTTTAATTATATTTCAAAGTGGAAACTGGCGATAATGAAGATTTTGTCGATTTCTTTTTCGCCAAAATAATTCATTCCATTAATTCATAATGCGGTCTGATGAAGTGGATCTGCTGTCCTAAGTGCAAAGGCTTGGTTAGGCATTGTGATGCATGAAAATTTTAATCGAACTGAGGTGAAGTTTAGCTGTTTATTTTACAAAGACCAACTGAATAACAGCGAGACAAAAGTTGTAAGATTATTGAATAGAGCTATAAAATAGGTATTCGAGAAGTGACTATAAATGGATGAATTAACTTAAATTACTTGCTTTAGGGAATTTAGAAGAATAAGGTACAATGTTTTCTAGATTCGTTTGACATCCAGAAAAGATGTGGGAAGAATAAAAGGATGTATGATGTAATCAATTTTTGTTCAGCACTTCAGTCAGTCAAAACATCGTAAAGATAATAAATGTTTTCGAAAATGAAATCCAAATTTTCGATGGGAACAGGAAGAAGGAGAGAAAAAAAAGGGGAAAGAATCAGTTTACTCGAATGTTATTGTCGGCTATTGATGTTGTTGTCTGTTGTACGACAAACTGAATGATAAGCTTTATCAATATATTGAATTTAAGTCGAGAGGCAAAATCGATTAAATTTGAAAGGGTGTGTTACTACTACTTCTCACTCTTTGCATCTCCTACCAAACATTCTGACAAGGATCTCAGGAAGGTGGTATCTTATTACTACAATTCTGAATCTAAAACGGGAATCAAAATTATTGACAGTACAATATCCGATTGAGGTCATATCATGTGATCTTATGATTTAAGCTGTAGTTTTGGTATCTTGCTGCATTGCTTCGTCATTACAGTTGTTCATTAGATTATGATTAATATCATTCACTCAAAGCAGAGTTTTGAATGAATGAGTTAACTGGGAGGAGGACACATTTGAAGATAATGAGGAAACAAATGCCGCATTCCATCTTCTTCACATATCACTGACATCACTGCATCTGGTCGTACAGATATTTCGAGTTAAGTTAATATTCATTTTCTTTTCCTCTCATAATTTTTCTATCATATTTTTCCATCCAGTAGTTGTTTACAATTTAACTTTTTCTTCCTTCATTAATTAAAACTATTTGTTGAAGTGGTAAGGCTGAATGATTTTTTTTTTTATTAATTCACCTGGTAATTTATGAAGTAAGGCAGAGAAGTACAGTTACTCATTGCTGCCAATCTGACGAGCGAAACTATTAGTGTAATTGATCAGATCAGAAACACTATCAGTTGTTTGTCAAGATGTTTGTGAAACTTTGTCGATCGGATCATTCTTTGACATATCTCCAATCACATTCCATATCGATATTTTATGGTGAATTCCATGGTAATTTTTCCATTGATCGCTAAGATAAGTTCTATTCCATCCGCTAAATAGTTGAAAGGATAACCATGTATTTTAACTCTTCAAACATATCTCTTTTGTTTATATCATTAGTTCTGTCTTCAATTTTTGATAAATGAAATCGTGCTAATACAGCTGATTCACTTGCTGCACATGGTTTATATCATGTATACATTTTGTGAGTCAATTGATATATTGCGCAAAATGACAGATAATTCCCACAGATTTCTACTTTATTACATCGTACATTATAAGAGAATATTTCGTTATGAATCATAGTTCAAATAAAACTTTCAGGAACGGACGGATCACCGCTGTTTGATTGGTTTTTTAGGATAAAATCTGAACAAAAAGTCATTTGTGTATTACTAATTGGTCGGAATGCCAGGAAATTCAAAATCAAACACAAAGACCCTGGGAACTGTTGAGAACTATTGAAGTCTATGAAATTCAGTTTCTTTTAAGGTTGATCAAAAATCAATGGAATAATATTTGATATTTTTTGATACGATATGTTCATATCTACTGATTAAACTTTCTCAACTTCATATAATATATAAACTGTGTGAAGTAGGCCGATCCACTATAAATGAAGTCAAGAAAAAAGCAAATGTCGAGAATCAATAACCGTTTTGTTTATACCTCTGCTCTACCAGCTTAATTTTCCCATCAGATTATGCAAATTATACAGCGATGGAATATGTGCAAAAGAAAAGGATACGAAGAAAATGAAGGAGCATGCTATCAGAATTCTATCCAGTCAGCCTAACTTCTGTTGATTCAGGATGAATAGTTTCAGGATACAAGATCATACTTAGATGATATCTTTCTCCATACATTTGATATTTTAGTGCTAAGTTGAATCTATGTTGGAGCAATTTTAAGACTAATTAATTAATTATCTACCTAGACAGTTGCATTGAATCTAGCGCTGCTGTTTTTCCATATACGTACATAGCATAAATTATTAATTTAAATGAATAAGAGAAGAGAGTTGATAAATTTAAATAAGAGTAGTGAGGGCTGTCGCATTGTATGACAATCATTTAAAGCTTCCTTTGGCACTCCCATCTGTTCGTTGGTCCCTTTTACTTGCTGTATTTATTTATTTATTGAGTGATGGTTGAATTGTGCTAGTTAGTTAAGCTGCACACATACATTCACATACACTGACATACATCGAGCACCGATCGCTTGTCTTACCTCAATTAATATTGCGACTGCTATTCGCAATTTACCATCATCTTCCTTTTTGTTCATACACATACCAATAGATACCGACACACATATAGACAGTTGCTTGTCTTAGGAATTTCACAGGGTTGTTGTAAATAAATACGTCAAGTGAAAGTATAAGGAGAACGGACGTTGACGATAACTGACGCTGAATAGATGAAAAGAGGAACGACTGATGAGAAGATGGCTTATGTGAAGTGGCCTAACGTGCATTACGTAGCCACGTCTTCAGCTTCTGTGATACTTGTAAAGGTGAACCACTTGCAGGACAACATTACAGGACAACACTGAGAGGACAGCACTGCAGGACAACACTGCAGGACAATACTGCCAGGACAACACTTGTAATATTTCGAGTATTATACTTTAAACTTTGGACTGGGATAGCTGTGATCATTTTTAGTTCTTTCCTAATCCTGAATCATATCATTCTAAATCATTTTTAGTTGATCGAAACTGAAGTGAATTTTTTCCAAGACTTTTTGTTCTGGGAAAAAAATGACCAAAAGTATAGCATGTATATTATTCATGGATTTATCAGTAATAATATCGATCAATAATGCCGTAATTAATATATAATAGCAGTAGCAGCATGATAAAGGAATAGCATTTCTTCATGTTGTACGTATGTATATTATTATATCGAGGTCATTCATTGACTGACCGATAGTTAGAGGAATTCGTATGAATGGGCACAGATTGTGCTATTTTGTCACTTCATTTGCGCCTATTCCTGGTCTTTGTCATATCACTTCTAAGTATTGTCAATTCAGCATCATTACTATCATTCACTTTTTCTTTATTCGATACGTACGTATGTTTGTCACGCAAAATGTTTGACTTTTTTGGAAGCTTCGTTAGCAGGGTCTTGTCGCGAACATTATCATCGTATCCATTCACTTGAAACTTGCATCATTATGGCATATGTGATCAGATCTATAGCATGAATATAAAGAAAATTTATTATGGAGTTGTAATGCTTTCCTCTTTCAGATATATGTGTATCGACGATTTCTATTCTCCAGAGATATCCATTTAATAGTGGTAATAATCCCTTTGTTTCAATTTGCTCAGTTTTAAGTTTACCGATTTATCTTTCAATTTCTCGAGTAATCACAAGAAATGCACAACATTTGTACATTCAGATTTCATTCTGACAGCTTTATTTTCAGTTTTTTAAAATCTAATTTCACATCTTTGAAACAATTTCACTTTTCTTCACAGTTTTAGATTTCAGCTCTAATTCCCTTCATTTCAATAATCAATCTCTCTATTATTGTTCCAATGATAGTTTATTACTAAAATATTATTTAGCATTTAGCAGGTTGCTATATCAAACTTCACTCTATTAATTATTGCATTCTTAACTTTATTAGCGGCATATCCACGCACGTAACGATTCGTCAAGAAGCATAAACGCAAGAATAGTTCAATTTCTTTTTTCAAATTTATATTTAAATTTTTATCATCTTAAATCGAATTTTACTTAGTATCAAAAGAAAAAACTTAAAAATGTTACAATGTTGATTTTATAACTTCCTTTCAGTACTACATCACGTCACTTCTGATCACATTAGTGATCACAGGGATAATTCACTATCAAATCAATGCATTCTATCATCATTTAAACATTTTTCAATAAAACAACTCAAATAGTTGCATTAATATCACAAACAATTCTTGAAAATTTTATTAAAATTTCAATTTTAAACAATACACAACATCAATAGTATTTTATTATCCAACTGTGAAGAACTTGTTAAATCGATCGATTTCAAAGAGTGGAGGTCAAGCATAGTTTGCTCACATTGAAATGTTATCAAATTGTCATAGTAGCGGGAAGAGGCGAAGGTGGAGGAGGAGGAGGAGGAGGAGGAGGAGGAGGAAGGAGGTAAATTTATATTGATGAGAAAAAGATCAAAGGATGGATGCAATTTATCCCAAAAAGTAACCGAATAATGACCTCCTCATGAGTATGTTAAATGGAAAAAGTAGTCAATAACAATAATAGTGTTTAAGATGAACTGTAGTTTTAAGGATTGCATGGTTGTTGTTTGGATGGTTGAGGGGTTTATTTCTTTCGAAGGGTTTTAAAAGGAAAAAGAAAAAAAGAAAGGAACAAAAGGTACTTTAAATAGTCGATATCTATTTGTGTATGTGTATGTATGTGTTGTTGTAGTAGTAGTAGTATGACTTCTCAGCACCGATTATAATCATCAACATCTATCTATAAAGCAAACCGCTCTCGTGTAGTAGTAGTAGTATTCGTTCATTTTACATTTCACCTCAATTTTAAAATTTCAATTCTTGTACCAACTGTTACTCGTCGTCTATCATTTTGCATATATGTAAATTTGCTTACTTCATGATAGTTTTTCATTTTTGGATGGATGAATAATTTTATATCATTAGTTACTTCATTGAACTATTTAAGAGATAAGGAATTGAAAATAGATCAATGTATGCAATTAGCTTGAATTAACCATTTTTTAAACTTTCTCTTCCCCCTTCCTGTCGCTTCCATAGATGATCTAAAATGTTCGACTATAATGCAGTATCAATTCATTGTATGAAGGTAGTGATTCTGTCGGGAACATGCATACGCATGCTTCATAGGATACGTGTGCAATTAGCCTGAATTAGCTATTTTGCAAGCTTATTCCTTCATCCTGTCGCGCTTTCATAAATGATCCAAAAATATTCGACCACGATATGCGGTATTATTGTATGAAGATAAGATGATCGGAAACACGCATATGCGTACGTAAGGATTTGTTTATCTAGAAAAAATGCACTTCACTATTATCATTTATTGTTGATATGAATATCGTATAATGATCGTTGTTGATTTCAGTAGATTTTTTATTCTTTCTAATGATAAGTTACAGTATTTTTTGGCAAAGAAAAAACAATATTTTAATATGGTGTCATTTTGATGTGTGATAGAAAATTTTATAAAAAGAATGTAAGATGAATAAATTGAAGAGAAAAGAAGGAAAGAATATTCCATTATTGTCAAATTATTGAAAGGTAAACTTGGATATTTTCCTCAGTACAAGCGATTCAATACGGTATTCAAGATGACTCGACTGACTGGTTTGCTGTGGTGGAAAGCCCCAAAGAGGAATGGATGAATGGAGTGGATGTATAATGTGACATTTATCAGTCTTGCCCTGAAAACTATATATGAATGCCATTTTCTCTTTTTTCTTATCGAATTTCCAGTAGACAGTCAAAGGTTGCGCATAGGTCGTCGTCTAATATTGTTGTTGTACCTTCGCAGCATTCAGAAAATCTGTCCTCTTTTTCATTTAATTTTGAAATCCCTTTTGTCCGCTTTAAACTCTTCAATTGCTTTCCTCTTATTAAAACACATATACACTTAACAAATAATACATCATAGCTTTAATCAAAAGATTCAAATTTCAAAACTTTTCCCTTTTCAGCTTTTCCATTTTTATTAACTTTTTATCAATGCTGGAATTGTTTACTTAATTTAAATCATAGCAGTTTTGAAAATCAGATATAAGCGAATAATGACTAATGACTAATGACAATCTAAAATAGAATAACCTTTGACCCAATATAATGACTAATGATAATGTAAAGTAGAAAATAACCTTTGACATTTCAGAGAGCGATAATGTATCCATACGTATTCTATAACAGTATATGTATCATAGTTGTTCATCTTACTACAAAAGGATAGATTGTGTGTGAGTTAGTTAGTGTAAGCTGTAGAAGTCGTTTAATCACACTAGCTGCTGCTCCTGCTGCTTACTCTATGTGCAAACAGTAATGGTTGAAGTTTTGCTTTTTTCCTTCAATGCTTCTTTTGTGCATGCATTTTGAGAAACCTTTTTCGATTCGTTCAACGTATCACTTCGTAAACAAAACTTTTTCAAGGCCATTCCACTTTATCGCTTAACTATGTGAGATTATTATTATCGCATATCTGACAGACATTTCATTTTGCATGCCCATAAAAGAAAGATTCACCAAAAGATGTCGCAGATAATCATATACAGCAGTAGCAGTAGCAGCAATAGCCAGCCAACAGCATACCGCTATCAACAACAAGGTGTGATAGTATGCACGCACACACATATTGGTGACACATACACATTTATCGTGTGTGTGAGATTTCCGCTACGCAAAACTTTTTGGGCTGTTCCAATTTTTCCTTTGAGGAATAAAATTTTTAGGGAAAGTTAAAGCTTGCAAATAGCAAACAGCAATAAACAGCACGCATGCACTATATGACAAACATTATGCATGGCATACAGACACACACACACACATACACATGCATGGTATATACAGACACATACACATACATACACATACACATGCATGGTATATACAGACACATACACACACACACATACACATACACATGCACGGCATACACAGACAAACACGTGATGACGCGTCAAACCTTTTTGCAGGCATATCGATTTTTGTTCCATATCATCGGCAATGTGTTGTGCTTGCGGTGCGTTCATAAATTATCGACGAAACTCGAACTCTGCGTATGTATGCGTGTGTATGTGTCTGTCCCTGTATGTAATCCGTCACTTATGTATGCACCGATCTTTTTGCATGTCTGCGTGTGTGTGTGTGTGTGTGTATGTGTATGTGTATGTATGTGTATGTCTATGTATGTATGTTTGTGTATATGTATGCACTCATTAAAATTTTTATTTTTCCAGGTCTTTTCATTGGTGTATGTTGTATTTTGTCCTAAAGCATAAATTTTGCAGTGATATCAACACTGCTGCACGTCTCATTTACTGATCCGGTTGCACGTTCCATTTACTGATCCGGCTGCACGTTCCATTTACTGATCCGGCTACACGTTCCATTTACTGATCCGGCTGCACGTTCCATTTACTGATCCGGCTAGTTCTCGGAATAATACAACTATTTTTTCCTTTTCTATAAAATCAAGAATTTATTTGCTAAAAGTTGTAATACTTGTTTGTAGTTATAACTGCTAGGAGCAATTTCTGTATTTATTATTGATTAAATTGGACCAATTCAACATTTAGTAAAATTTATCAAATCATAGTGGAGAGAGAGAGAAAGAGAGAGAGCTAGCTATATATGTGAGGTATATATAATGCGAAAGTTTTATTGAAAAGTTTCGATAAAATAAAATTTAAATCATTTTGATGATAGCTTAAAATTGTTTCATCATTTTTTTCACCTCTCTTCCGTTGCTTCAAATCGATCATTTAAATAAATTTTTTCCTTTTTTTATGGTTCCGGTAAATTTTGTTAATTAACGGTTCTAGTGTTACATAACTTCTTTACAAATAAATTTTGGATTGGTTTTTTTCTAAATTTTTTTTTTTCTTTTATCTGATTTAATTTGATTTCAATTGTTAAAAGTTATTCTGTAAAATTTCAAAGATATTTCAAAATGCCATTTTATATCATTTTCTGTGAAGTTTTTCCTAGCAAATTGAAATGTAAAATATTGATACAGCTGGCGTTGTGCTCTCTGTTCAAATGATTAGCTGAATTTAATCGTCGTGACAAAAGTCTTTCTAAATCAATAATATTTCGTTAAATTGTTGTAGTTGGTGATGCACAAAACGATTCATTAGCACAGTTGGAATAATGGCAATGAAATCGGAACATCGCTCAACAACGGAAAGTACCTCAAAAGGGGTTAATGGTGCGGTTGATATGCATACTTTGGAAATGGAAACGTTCAACGGTTTCGAAGAGGTTCTGATTAATTGATGTGAAAATATTACTGAGAATAATTTGACAGAAACGAAATTTCCCTTCGAGGTATTTTCGCGAAGAGAGTTGAAATTCCTGATTATATTTAAAATCAGTTAAAATAGAAAGTACAATCTGGATCAATCATTTGCTCATAAAAACTGAAGTAGGACAAAGTGTCCTATACAGTTAAATTTTAAAAATGACAATAAAAGTTTAGGATTTATATTTTGGAATAATTTTCAAAAAATTTTTCGAATTCTGATTGCTTTTCATAATAGAGCAAGTTTTTGATACAAATTTTCTTCATGAAGAATTTCTTTCGTAAGAATGTCCCTTTTTTACCAATTTTCCATTCATATCGAAGATGATGAGCTCAAATTTTCTGGAGTATTCGGTAAAATTTCATCATCTAGTCGTCGATTAAGGTTTATTTTATCACACTTTTTACTATTTCTTATGTAGCCAGTTGTTACGGATTGTTTGGTCATAATATGTTGTCATCGTAGTTCATCGTGCCTGTGAGTTAATTGTGTTAAATTTCAGTTCCGAAGTTTGGATGGAATTGGTATAAAATTTTCCAGGAAATTTTAAAATGCGAAACTCTGTTCATTCATTTTTTAGAATGGAATATGCCATGAGTCAACGTCATCAAGTATTGATCAAGGTGGAAATGGAGATACGACGGTTGCGAAGACACCATCAGCTAATGACGGTGATGTGTCGCCGTCATCGTTACGTCGGAGTACACGTGCATGTGCACTGAAAGCTGCAGAACGTATTAAGCTGAAGGAAGCGCTAACACCGGTGATGGATGGTATGGCATCGCATAGTGTAAGTATCCTCAAATTATTTGAATTTGAAAGGAAGAAAAAGGAAAAAAATTACAGTTTAAAACAATCAAAGATGTGTGACTTCGCGTTTCTCTGTGAGTACCCATTATGCAAATTAGCAGTGGTTAAGCGGGAGATTTTAAAGCGCCCTATATTTTGTTTCTGTAGTTTTACTTTAGCAGTTCTTCCACAGGATTTTTGCGATCCATAATGATGGTATTTTCGAAGATATTTATCTTCAGGAACGTCGTTCAGTTCCTTGTTCAATGTGACTAGCCGGATTATTTTTTTCCCTCATTTTTACAAAAATAATAAGTTCATTGTCATTCTCACTGTGTATCTAGTTGCAACTTCTAGAAGTATTTCATTTTAAAATCTGAAAGCTTGTTTTGTCAAATTCACTTAAGTTAACTGCATCTTTTATGGGGAATTTCCTCAGGTCTTCAATGCTAAAATCACCCGATAGACAATGTATTGTGATAAAATAGCATCTCTGTGTTGAACTGCATGAAGAGTTCTACATCACAATTGCCAAGTAGTTTCTGCTTCACTGTGCGTTGGTTAAGCTACCAATGCCATGTCAGCCTACTTTTTAATTTGCGCTGAGATAATCTGTTTAGTAAATAAGAAGTATTTGTAATGACTTCAGGGTGAGAATTACATTTCTGGGGTCGAAAATGATGATGAAGAACCACTTGTGAAGAAAAAGCGTTATGCAGAAGGTCGGACTTTGGACCAGACTGACTGTAAATTTGGAATTAAAGTTGAAAATGATGAAGTGTTATTGATGAGCGATGAATCCGAATTGTCAAGTTTAAATGACACAGAATTTGAACAAGTCAAAAAAGTTTTTGATCGGGTAGGTTGCTTTTCCAAATCTTACAAATACGTTAGTTCTAAATTGACCAAAAGGAAAGAAGTTGATTTAAGGTTTATTGAATATGACGCTCCAATTTTTGATTTATTAAAGCATGGTCAGGATAATTTGTCGGATAATTTGATAATTCTGGTCGGATAATTTGGAATATGGAATCTTTTTCTATTTTAATATGTTTAGCTGATAGGAGCTAAAAATCCTTTCATTTTCATAAGACGATGAAAAATAATCTTTCATTTTTTCCATTCAGTGGTAAAATCAATGTGTGTAGGCTTCAGTGGATGTATGGAAAATTAGATGTGATGCAGTTTAAAGATTTCTTGTTACAGACTTTGCATCGAGAACAAACAGATGAGCAAAAGAGAGAGCGGGAAATGATGATTAAAACGCTGGAAGCTGAGCTAAGGAGGGAGGAAGCAAAACTTTCCATGCTCAGAAAGCTACGCATAAGTCAACATCATTCCGTGAAACAGGTTCTTTGTAAACTTATCAGTTATAAGGCTATGATATTAGTGATAATCTTTATGATGAAAAAGAAGTAATGCTGCTAATGAGTGTTTTAATAACGTTCTGAGGAACAAACTAAGCCGTTAATTACTCCATTACACCCATCAAGTTAATCTAGAATGTATAATTCCAACAAATGATACAAATGATTCTTTTCGATGCCATTCATTAATAGTACCTATTTTGAGGCTTTCAGAACCTTAATGATGTTTTGTTTGTGAGCACTCTTTTTGATTTCCGTGAGATATTCACACAATCATGCGAGCTAAATTGTTAAAGTTGTTGCATATTTAATCATGTGAACCTTTTATATGCTATTATAGCAAATGTTGTCTTAATTAGACGTTTTAAAAGAGAAAAATTTTCATCAGAGTATGTCGAAAGAAACATATTCGACTAGCATGAAACGAAATTATGCATGAGAAATGAAAGTTAACTTTGAGTACAGGGGATTAATCCGAAAATAGTTAAAATTGCTAAATCTAGCATTTGTTATATTTGAGTTAATGCCAAACTGTCAGTTAAAACAATGGATATTGTTGGCATATTGTGATAATCCAATTCTTTTAGATACAGGAAGCAAATATTCGAAAAATGACGGCTAATGTTGCGCAGAATGGCAGTGGCCATGCTTATAAACCACCGGTTGCTACTGTGCAGAATCGATCTGCATCTAATAGTCATTCTAAAGGTTAACACACAATTTTCCTCCTTTAATCAGATCATAATTTACATATCCCACTTTTACCTTAGTTTTTTACAAATTTACATAGTCGGTTTAATCTGTAAAGATATCTGTAAATCCTGATAACGGGTCACTTCGTACGTCCTGGCTAAATCATCTGTTATGTTATGTTGATTGCTCGAAGTAAACTTAGGCTTGGAAGTTTAGGATTTAAATTAATTTTACATGTAATTGAGTAATTGTAGATGCAACTACAATTAAGTAGCTTAATACAACTGTACTTTAAGCGTTGGTGCAGTAAGTATAACACTTTCCGTAGTTTATATAGTTTTTTAAAAAAAGGAAAAGCGGTAAATTTTTGACCAAGTTAACATAAATAAGGTGAAGTTGACGTAATTTTCTTTATGCTTACCTATGCATTTTGTTCGAATTTACAGCATCAACTTCTAACACATCGTCACGTGCATCTGCTGCATCGGCGGCAGCAGCGCTGATGAATTTGAATTTGACACCGCAGCAGCAGCAGTTATTGCAGAATGCAGCGAAAAGTGGTCTGCTAAATACAGCTGCAGCTCAAGCGTTACTTCATCAAGCTCAGCAGCAAGTACAAGCTAACAACGGTAAACATTTTATGTTTTATATCTCTTATACTTTCAAAAATTTATTGCTTGTTTCATCAAGAATCATTACTGATACATTTGAATTATTATCATTTCATAGTTAGCGAAACAAAAGAATATCTGCCGATAAATGACAAGTATGATGGACGTACAAATGCGTAGTTTGAAATCATATTGCGCCAGCCATGCGGTTAAACTGTAGTCAGTGTTAGATAGTTTTGAAACATATCTGTATCAGGCTAATAGTTTTAGGCCGCTTAACTCAACACGCAGCAGCTTTAGCAACCGCTGCACTTCTCTCGCAACATCAGCAACAACAACAGCATCAACAACATCATCATTCTCGAACTAATGCTGCAGCTGCCTTAGCCGTTAAAGAAACCGCTGCGCAAAGGGCTGCTGCAGCTAAACTTGCACTAAGGAGACAATTGGAGCAACAGTTACTGCAAGTCAGTCTTTGCAAAGTCTTTTCTATTGCTAAGGAATTTTAGCAGGAATTTTCTAGGAATTGCTGAACTACGATTTTTAAAAAGCGAATGTGAGAGAGCAAAAAAAAAGATATGTATTATTGCATTTATTCCAGTTCTGTACTTTTGCTTGCTGTGATTTTCGCACATAAAAATAGATTTGCTTAACCCACGGATTTCAAAATTTTCTTTTAATATTTCCATTCTTAGTTATTTAAAATATATTTTTACCTTCTCCTTCCTCATATTAAATTATTTGCATATTCTCTCAAACACTGCCTAAAACCGTTTAGTTTCAGATTCCTCCACCGCGGCCTCCACCTCCGGACATGCATTTTATCCCTAATGGTAATCAACCAGATTTTCTAATGTATCTGGGTCTTGATATCGCTGTTCAAAGGCTACTGAAGGATAAAGTAGCTACTAGGTAAATTTAATTTTTGTGAAGAAAGAAATTTCATGAGAACTGTTGCTAATAATTGCAGAGTTAATAATTTTCTGGGTAATATTGTAACATTTCCAAACGCGATCTACATGATTTAAACATACATGACTAAAATTTATTGAATTGTTTATTAGAGGAGATGAATTTCCTGTATATTGTTTGCACGAATTTGTATATGTTATAAGAACCTGTATATGTTTGCACGTATAACTGTTTGTTTCATCTGTAACAAAAAAAATCTATCACTCATGATTTCATCGTTCCAACTGCTTTTATAAAAAATTTTTTATGAACTATGGATTTCAGACGTGTCACAGGGGGGCCTTATTTATGCGAAGAATGTGGTACCGATTTTACACCAGTTTGGCGTGCCATTGGAGCAGATGAGAATTCACTAAATCTCTATTGTGATGCATGCGTAAAAGCAGCGCAAAAGAAAAAGTTGCGTCAGGAACATACCGCATTACTAAGGAAAGCTTTCAATAAAGTAATGGAAAAAGAACAGGTAAGAGCGATAATATTGTAATATTTCTCACTTCCTTAATTAATGTTTTTACGTGAAGTTGGTATCAATGTAGTATTTCCCCATAATTGGAAATTATGATGATTTGAAAAATTGTCGAGTAAAATGATTTTTATAAGATTTTGTGGACAATTAATCGCTTATTTTACTTTAGGAACTGGAAAATCAAATAGCGGAAGGCAAATTCGAAACAGCTGTGCCTTCGTCCTCAACACCTCGCTCATCAACGCCAGCTACACCACCGCTTGGTGCAGCTGCTGTGAAAACAGGATCTACTTCATCCGGTGCTTCACTTAGTGTACCAAAAGCTTCTACTTCTTCCGTAAGTATTTCTCACGAACTGATTTATGTTCAAATAAATCTGAAAGCCATTTATTCTGGAAATCTTAGGAAGGGAAATCTTCAGGAGTCCTTGTTTTCTAGGCGAGCCATCAGCAGCATCATACCAAATCAAGTTTGTACAAAAGGCCTGCAACAACGAACAGTAATAGTGCAGCGCAAGCCGCTTCGCAGAATGCTGCAGCCGCAGCTGCAGCTGCGGCACTTGCTGCGGCAGCAGGTGCAACCGGTACGAGTAATTTCTTACAGCAGCAAATGGCAGCAGCTGTAGCACTCCGGCAGACGAATCCTATGCTTGCAGCTATGATGGCAAATCCTTTGCTCAATGCACCAAATATGTTGCAAGTACGAAAAATTACATTCTTTAACCTTTTTTTTTGCTACTTTTCCGTGAGAAGTAGAAATATGTGGAATCATGGAATATTAAAGAAACACTTAGTGAGTCTTGATATGATCGAATTTGGTTCATTTTGTGTTCAAATTGATAAAGCTAAGCAGAGTTGAAGTAAAAAAAAAAAGATATGATTGCAAAATATAAAGGAATGTCGAATATATGTTGGTTATCGACGACTAGATCATCTAATGAAATGGATTTGGTATCGGAAGACATTACCATTATTTGTTGTTGTGCGGTGCGTTGAGTCGTGTGGCATTATAAGGAAAAATTTTGTGGAGAGCGTTGAATTGCTGAGAACATGCATAAAAATTACAACACGAGTTGACATCGAAAGGCATTTTCGAAATGCTTTTGAAAAGTTTTGTGGAATTTGATATTTAGATGTGCCAGGGAGTTACTGAACTGTATACTATAATATAAACAAATAAAAAAGAAAATCTATTGTGCAAATTGAATAATTTAAGAATAATCAATGAAATAAAGAAATGTATTCTTTTTATTGGTAACAACATGCTATGTTTTGGCATTTATTTCATTCATGTGGAACTGAATAGTTTTTTTTTAGCTACAATGGAATCCGCTAATGCAGCAACGTTTACCCAATTTGGCAATGGCAGCACTTGCTCAGGCGGTTCAAAACGCGCAGCAGAGTAGTGCATCCGGAAATGCTGCATCAAATGCCGCTGCTGCAGCAGCTGCTGCTGCTAATCCTTTAGCAGCAATAGCAGCTTCGATGAATCCGGCCGCTGCAGCTGCAATGTTTAGCAGTAGTCCACAAATGGTGCGACAGTTGCAACAAGCACAACAAGCAATGCAAAGGAATTTCCTATTAGAATACGCAAAAAGTCAGTCGAAGAAATGACGTTGTGAAGAAGGTAAATATTTAGTTCTGTTTTTTATATGGTGATATGAAGTGATATATTATGATATGATATGGTATACTATGGCATAGTATGGTAGCGGTAATTTGGTAGGCACTTATGTTGTTTTTGCACTTGGGAATTATTATGTATATGGCACTGTTTTAATACTTTTTAAGTAACATAAAAAAGTTAATTTAGTTAAAAGAGTTACTAATTGATGCTTCTTTTTTTTTTGATAATTTTATCACATCTATCATTCCTTTTTCTTATTTATTCTCATAATAGTTAAGTTAATATATTGCATAAAAGTGTTAAGAGATCATCCTGGCGATGATCAAATGAATGATTCTTGTCAGTGTAACAAATTTGATGAAAAATTAGTTGATATGGGCATTCTGAATAGGTACCTTTTCAATTGTCGCAATCATATTGTTACCATCGGAATGTTCTTTCATCGGCTGCCTTTTTGATTTGGAAGTACGATCGTGCCCGATTCCAGAGCAACGATTCAGTTAAATTTATTTTTCATGGGAATGCTGGAAATGGTGAATTTGTGTTTGACCGGTAGCTGGTTCAGTTTTTTTGCCTTTTCTTGTAGAAAATAAACATTACATGTTGATGAAATCTATGTCTATCAAATTCTTCTGTATGAAATACATCAGTATGGCAGACTAGGTCAGATTTTTAGCTGGAAGGCAGTTGTTGGAACCCTTTTGAAAATTGTGGCTTTGGTACCCAAAATTTTGGATTTTGGAAAAGGGAAGTTCGAATTGTTTATTGTTGCTGTTGTGCACGCTTCTTGATCAGTTATTATTGCTATAGGTATCGTGATATTTGTAAATATAAGGTGTGATCCATGATGATGTTTTTCTTCAAGTTGAAGTATTTGTGCAACAATTTTTAGAGTAGATCTCGAAGAGTTTGTGTGTACCGAACAGAATCTAGATTTCCAATGGACATAATGATGTCAAACATAAAAGATTGTTTACAGAGCTCAGAAAGAATCAAATTTAAGTTTTTTATGAAAGCATTTCACAGACTTTCATTAAATGCTTGTAATTTGTGGGTAAATTATTTGAGCTGAATGTTTTTTGGCATTTATTGCTGAGTGAATACATGGTGATTATGGTAACGGTGTTAGTTATTTGTTTAGTAAGGTTAATAAGTCTTGGCTTTCTGTAGCCTTTTTGAGGAATTTTAGTAATTCATGATTTATGTAATTTTTAAGTACCAATTGGTTATGGGATTGTTTTTGTTGCATTCAATTATCTTATTGAAATATAATCTTTTTCTTTTTTGATTTAAATAATTTAAATCGTTGAAATGGATTTTTTTTTTTTTTTTTTTTTTTTTTAAAGGTTTTTGTAAGTGGGTGATGTTGTTTGAGGTTTTATTTTGCGAATTTTTTTTTT